>APFE030775210.1:0-29406 GCA_000404065.3 Pinus taeda
GTGTTTAACCTATTTGGAGGTGCAGTCAGTTGGATGAGTAAGAAACAATTTGTAGTGGCACTATCAACTATAGAGGCATAATACACGACAACCACTCATGCAAGCAAGGAAGCAGTATGGTTGCAGAGATTGTGTTCAAGTATGGGGTTAGTACAGGGAGCTATAAGGATAGACTGTGACAGCCAAAGTGCAATTTGTTTGGTAAAGAACCTTGCTTACCATTCAAGGACAAAGCACATTGATTTTCAATATCACTTTGTGAGGGATATGATAAAAGAAAAAAAGGTGTTGTTGGTAAAGGTGGACATTTTGAAGAATACTATAGATGCATTGACAAAATTTGTGAGCTTTGAGAAGTTCTCTTGGTGTAGAGAAACAATGGGCATTGTAGGGTTGGATAAATGACTAAGATCTCCTATGGAAAGGAAACAACAAGTGGGAGAATGTTGGGTTGTGTTATATTCTTTCCACGACTAGCCCATGTAGTTAACCACGGGGTTAGAGGGGGGGTGGAGCCCCCCCTTCATTGCGTCGATTGTGCAGCAAGGGGGTCATAGGGGGTTTGAGGGGGGCGGGTAGCCCCCCTCTACGGGGTCCAGGGTAGCGCACTAGGGAAAATTTTTTTGGACCCTATATTAGGTTGGGCGGACCTACCTATGGTTTTGTGCATGGTTTTTTGCACATGGTTTTGGATGTGATGGTTTTCAGTCCATGGTTTTGGACGTGATGGTTTTCGGTCCATGGTATTTGATGCTTTGACATGTATAAATATGTATTGTAACATTGAAAGGAACATAATTAAAAATCAAGTTGGTAGTCCCGGTTTTTGGATCTAGGGGAAAATCTCTACGTATATGTGTTTTATGTGTTATGCTCTTGCACTGTTTATTTTCTGTGTTTTAGAATTTGTATGCAGGTAATTTTCGTACGAGGTTAAAACCTACACTCCATTTATGGGTGCCTCTCCTATGTTCCCACCAGGAACCATTCCTCCAGGTCTCAACCATCCAGGAGCTATTCCACAGGGACATTATCCTGTCAGCCAAATACCTTTGTTATTCGCCCCCTCCGGGAATTTTTTCTGTACCTATCATGGCTTTGCTAGTCCTTCCTAACATGACTCTGGGGATCCCAGTATTGTACATCGATCCCCCTGCAAACATCCCGCCTGGTCAGCTAAGACCATATCAAGAATTGACCACGGTTCAACCAGTCCCCATGACCCCTGCCGTTACTTCAGTTCCATTATAGCCTCAACAGGAACTAGCTTCTGTTGTGAAGTCATCTGGCCAGGGGGTAAAGATAAAAGGAAAGAACTCAAGGACAAGGTTCCCCAACCTCCTCCAGCCCCTAAGGGTCTAAAGTTGACACCCCCGTGTGCTTTATGTGAAGTTTTTGGGCATGCCACCAACAATTGTCCTGAACTTCCTCAACTTAAACCTTTGGTTTGTGAAGCATTCCCTGAGTCAAATATTCTGGAAGTCCATGTTAACTTACTGGTCCTACCTAAAAAACTCAAAACACTTCACAAAAACCACCCTTGTGCCCTGTGTGATATTCACGGTCACTATTCCCATTGTTTCCCTTGTCTCGATGAATTTTGTGATTGCCTTGGGGCGATTTGTGAATACGAGGCCACTCGTAGTGGAGCCTCTACTCCTATACCTATGGATTCTGGTACCACTAGTTGACCATAATAGGGAGACTATGGCCCTACTATTGTGATCCCTCCCCCGATGTCTAGATGATCGACGCCACAAACACCATTCTTTACCTGTTGTCATCCTTGAGTTCCTCACAGGAAAACCTTATAAGGTTTATGTGCCCGCTTCTATAGAACCTCTTCCGATAGAATCCTAGGTCTCAACATCAGTAGATCCTCCCTCTACCAGTCCTTCGTCTACCATTCCAGACGATGTGTATGTGAACCTTATTTCTCATGTTGATGTACTAGGCAATGCTGCCACATCATGTAATCAGTCTTCCTCTCGTTTGCCCATCTCCCAGCCTAATGGGGACACCATGGAAGCTATGTCTACCCCTGATTACCATTATGCTTAAGTAAGGGGGCATTTCTTTAGAGGATTTTGAAGGCCATTTCCTTTCTAATTCTCTCAATGCACTCTACCTCAAGAAATTTCACTAGTGGCACATCCCTTTGATTTGCGTGTCTTTATTTCTGCCATAAAGTTAGGTAGATTGCATCATCTCATCTGTTTTCTTTTGCACCTTTCAGATGGATCCATCATCCACACCGTATAATGGTCATGTCGATGGTGCAAGTCACTTTTCCCATAACCTAGCCTCGACAGCCTGGGCCATTTTTACCCCCTTTCAAATGGTGTGTGCATTGGATCTGCCACTAATAATCAAGCCAAATATGATGCATTGATAGGTTTGTTAGTCGATGCCCACGCTCATTGCATCCTTCATCTTCATGTTCGTTTAGATTCCTTGCTACTTTTCATGCAATTGAATGGTGTGTATCATGTGCATAATCAAGTCCTATTTAGAAAATATCTACGAGTGAAGATATTGGTACATGAATTTGAAACCATTACTCTCAGTCATGTTCCTAGATCCCAAAATCACTATGTAGATACCATTGCAAACAACATTCTAGATTGGAATTTATCACACATATACCACATAAGATAACAAAACAAATGGCGAACCATCCTCCTCATATAAAATGCATAATCATATTATGTATCATAAAAGTGTTTGGAGCCATATCTCTAAATACATCTGACATGCCCATAGCATATTACAAAAATCATAATAAAAGGGACCCACATGTCCCTACTTCTAGTCACTCTTCAGCGGATCTCGCACCAAAGGCTCTAGTCCACCCTCACGTAGATCACGTACTTCTTGACCTGCCATTGCCATGTGTCGCACGATACCTCTCCACTCTGAGGGAAGACCAGTGCACTCATATGTGTATCGATCCTCTAAGTCATGCCATCCACTCTTTGAAACCCTAGTCAAGAGTACATCAAACCTATGATGCAAATTAGCAAGCAGCGTAGTATCCTCTAGACCCTCCTGTGATGATGATGCCCCTCAATCTGCAGCCCCAAGCGGTGCAGCTTGGCCTGCATATCCTATTAGCTTCACCAGTGCTATGTCTGCATACAACATATTTCACACTCAGTACCATATACATGTGATAGAAATATAAAATGCACCATAAAATATAGCAACTTAACACATACCATCTGGTCCCCATGCTTGCCCGAGTGAAAGTGGCAAGTCAGGATCCCCCTGATAGTTCATCCCGCTATAAGAGTAGTCGTCAACGTAAAGGGGCATCTGATCCCAATGTGTGAACAACTTGGGTCAGAACACCCGTCTAACTCCCCCTCCTCCTCTCCATAGTGGCTACCCCCAGCGATGCATCTTGGGCTCCTGTGGGCCCCCATCTCGGATATGTACATGAGGATGGATAATGGGTATCTTCCCACATAGTACTGTACCAAAAGCACAGTCATGATTCACTTGCCTCTTGTAAATAATCAACTCTCGTTTCACCAATGATTGCATCATCTAGGCCCACCCATAGTAGGGCCCAATCAAAACACTCTCAACAACATCATCTGCCTACTAGTGATGTGGTGGAATGCCTGGCTTCCCAAAACCCATAGCGCAAATGCGGCAACAACATGTGTCTCTAGCCTCTCTAAATCAATGAGCGGGATAGTCATGCCCTTGAAACGAACACCTCGTCGACAATGGCGTTCCACAAACTTAGTAATGTTCCTCCCATGAGGTAACACCGAATGAATATCCCCCACCACTCCGAGGGGACTTAGTTTGGTCAAGAAGTAAATATCCTGTAATGTGAGCTCGAGCTTGTGCCCCTGCACGACAAAGACCTCTTGGTCTGGATCCCAATAGCTAACAATTCTCGATAACAAGGGCTCACCTGCCCTCATCAATGGGTTCTCTACCAGCTTGAGAACCCCATAACAAGCCAATGCCCCTCGAACTGCCTAATCCCCCTGCATCTTGGATCAAAGAGTATCCAACTCTCGTTCATGCTAGTTGATTTTCAACTCTGCCATACCTACAAAACACCACATGTCTTGTCAGGTCAGAGAAGAAAATAATGGTTACAATAATCAGCCTACAACCCCCACCAGGCCAATAGACCAACCCTTTCTCCAGCCCCAAATCGCAGTTTTCAGCCCAGAAAGTGTGAGCTCACAGGTTTCCAGCTATTTCCTGTGAGCCAGATTGCACTTCTAGCCCCAAAAAGTGCAATGCGACCGTGAGCAAGGGCAAGGGTCTCTCAGGGAGCTGCTAGGTGCCACAAATAAGGAAATAAACCGTTGAAATTGAAGAGATGAGTAAGACCACCTACCTGAAAGTCTCAGATCCTGATTCTGATAGTCGGTTTTTCCACTACGATCTCCACAAGATTTAGGGCCTTTTCCTCCTCTGTAAATTCACTGTAGCTCACTTACCAAATGAATCCAAATTGGAGGGAAAACACCCTTTTATAGAAAAATCCCCAATTTTTCTATCACCCATTGCGACTAGATCATATCTCATTTTGATGAATTGTTAGCACCGTTGGAAAGCTCTCACCAAGCTCTAAAATGGGTCTTCCTTAGTTTCTGATGATTTGACACTTCACCCAGAAACCATTTTTCCAAGAAGGTCGCTTCGTTGTCTCTCATAATCGAATTTCGTCATAAAGCGACAATTGTACTTTGAGGTCCACCTCCCCTTAACACTTGTCATACCATATGTTGATTTTTTCATGAGTAACCATCATTTACTCATGTTTTCATGGCCCCCACCGGGCCTCGTCTGTGTGTCAGTGTCATTGAGTCAACCTTGTTCAGAGCATCCACGATGAGTCACCCTTACATTCTTGAAGTCTATTTCATGTCCCTTCATATCATGTCACATTATTCCATCGATATTTTCATATTGTTCATCCTGTGTTGCCTATTTTGGCCTCCATTCATACTGTCCCCATCCCCTATCGAGTTGAGTTAGTTGCTGCTAGGTCAACCATGCCCTTTATGCTCTGACAAGGGTAGTCGTCTGTTTGTCCCTCAGTCCCATTTCCCCATTATCCCTAATGTTAATCCATCAGTCACATTACTATTTTCCCTCGTGATTTAGTTGAGAATCCTCATTACCTCATGTATGACAGGCCTTAGTCTATCGACATTAGTTCATTTATTCCAGAAGAATGACCTAGAGGGCAGTGTCTCTCGGTTCCAACCTCCATTCTTGTTCGACGCCTTGGATCAAGACGAGGGTCTCATTATTGCCCTTTGACTTGGTCGTTTCATGTTCATGATCCATACACTTGATGGTCCAGTGATACAACAGATTGTACCAGTGATTCCTGGGAGTGTGTGAGATGTTTCTGTCCTCATGAGGGGGTGGCCCTTCAGGTAGCTCCCCACATGCCCTAATTCATACCTACTATTCTACAGCCTCAGATGTAGTTCTGTATATTTGATGGGTTCGGTTCCTACTGATCGTAGTGTTCATAGCATGCATGTCTTCTCCAGATGATCCATTCAGTTTTACAAATCCCTTCCTTGTTAGCAGGGCTTCTCCAGTTGTTCCAACCTCCCTCCCACCCATTTTTTGAGGGAAGGGGCTTTGTATCTCACATACTTAGATATTATTGTATTCAGTCCGGACTCATGTTTTCCCAGGTGCATTATGTATATGGGACACATTGTATTATTCTCTGGTTCTATTATGCCAGCATGTCATGTACCATTCAACATGTACTTCATTGCTTAGTTTTATATTTTTGGTTGAACCATTATTTTTGTACTAAGTTATCTCGGTGGGTATGGGTATGCCTCCCCCGCCTTAGTGAGGTCCGGAACCACAACATAAAAGGAGACTTACATTAGTCTTGCCCCTTCTATCCAAATCCTATTTCAAATTCAGCTTCATTGGTCTCTCTCTCTCTCTCTCTCTCTCTCTCTGACTCCCCTGTGTTTTCTAAGTGATTGTGTCTTTACAACATACTTCAGTTATACATTTTTCTCCTAACACTCGTACATTGGGGGGCAATCTGTTATCACCAAAAAATTGATCATCTAGCCTAATTTACTAGATGGATCAAAGTACACCATGTAAATCCAATTTTGCCATATTAAAATTGCTTTCACAATGATAAATTACTTAATAAACCACCTTTTTAAAGTAATTTATAGTCAAATCCGTGAAGAATAATTAAATAGATCATTATTTATTTGATTTTCTTCTAGGAATAATTAACTTAACCACTGTTTTATTATTATTCCCTATTAAATTTGACCTAATCATCAAAAATAAACAGATAAATCATTATTTATCTTATTTTTCTCTAAGAATAACTAACTAATTATTATTCTTTGTTAAATTTGACAAAATCCCATAGGAATAATTAAATAAATCCTTATTTGTTCATTATTCCTTAACTAATTCCTTGAGATAATAAGTAAATCATTTATTTATTTATTATTTCTAAATAAAAGGTTAAATACTTTTTACCTCCTAAACATATAAAATAAAATGTTCCAAGTGGTTATTCCAAGAATGGGATCAATAATATTTTATTATTGCTCATTATTCGAAGATAACTCAATATTTTGTTATAAATAGAAGGGTTTTCCATTCATTATTCACTTTTGATTATTTTCATTGTTGCACCCACTGTTGTAACTTTGATTATTTTAATTGTCGCACACCATATTTTTGCTGGGTTTTCACATTATAGAGGAGAGAGACTCTACACACGCTGAAGACGTTTGAGGATAGCCAAGAACCTATCCCATAGAGGGAGACTGGTAACATTTATCAGTTCTCTTCACATGCATTATGATAAAATTATTCTTTACATATTTGGTTTCCATTAGATGATTGGAGTTATTACTCTTTCTTTTTTTTGTTTAACTATGATTGTAGCATAGATTCATAATTTGGCAAGTTTTGTTTCTATCAGTTGCAGCAGATCTACAATGTTTAGCAACCATTTATATTGTTGAGATTGCTTGTCATCCACAATCTTAAGTGGGTTCTTTTCGTACATCTTTGAGAAGAAAACACTAAACAACATGATTAAGAAGGATGTTGTCTACAACTAGGGTAAGAGGGAAAAGAGAGCATTCACCCATATTAAGTAGGCTATAACAGAAGCGCCTGCACTTTATAACCTAGATTTTAACAAATATTTCTTGCTATACACCTTTGCCTCCAAAAAATTGCTTGTTGCAGTACTCACTCAGAAGGGCGAATGTCCCATCTCCTTCATGAGCGCAACCATGCAAGTACTCGAACTCAACTACCTCGTCATTGACAAATAAGCATACGCAGAATAAAGGTAGTGAAACACTTCAAACCCTACCTACTAAAGAATCATTGCACAGTCTATGTTCCTCATCCAGCAATCTGCTCACTGCCTGTACAACAAGAGCTCGATGAATGACATGTGAACTGGATGATAGAATTGCAAGGTCTTACATGATCTGCATGATGGACCAGTCGGGGTCCACTTTGTGGGGAAATACCACTACGCACAAAGTTAAGCGAGCTAGTTTTAACTGGCCCACATTGTTGAAGGATGAACACGCTTATGCCCGCAAGTGCTCGGTCTGTCAGTGATGCGCCGACATAACACAAAGGTCAGTAGCCCCGCTACACCCTCTTGCAGTGACTGAATCGTTCCAATAATGGGGCCTAGACATCATCGGGGAAATTCTCCCACATTCATCAAAACAACACCACTACATCTTGACAACTACTGATTACTTGACACGGTGGACAGAAGCAGTTCGCCTCAAGCAAGTGAATGACCGGGAAGTCATCATCTTCCTCCAACATAACATCATCTCATGCTTTGGCGTTTGGGTATCACTTGTGTTTGAAAATGAAACTTAGTTTTCATATTTTAAGCTTTATGATTTTGCATTGCAATATGGTATTGTGCTTAAACGCTTATCTAACTACTACCCACAGGGAAATGGTCTCACAAAATCCACAAATAAAAACCTTATTCGCATAATCAAGAAGACCATTTACTCTGAGCAACGTAACTGGAACTAAGCCTTGACGAATGCCTTATGGGGTGAACACATGACACCCAAACCCTCTATGAACACTTCACCATACTTCCTGGTTTATGGGAAAGAAGCCATCCTACTACCAAACATCTACTTTCCTGTGCTCCAATTGTCCCAAGAATCACAAGGCAAGCCTTTTCTGCTAGTTAAGGTATGATGGATACACTTCACAAGCTATAGAAATAAAGGATGAAAGAAAAATAAAAATTTACACTCCACCAGAACCGTATCAAGAGATGGTTTGACAAGAAGTTTGTAGAGAACGCTAACTTCGATGTTGGTTGTCGAGCGATAAAAAGGTGTCTTTTTAACTCCTAATTACCTCACATTAATTGTCAACCCAGGGACGACTTTTTATTTCAAGAGTGTACTCAGTCTGAGACGGCTATTTATTCAAGAGTAATGTTTTGCAGTATAGTGCTTAAAATCCAAAAGTAAATGAATTCTTGAAAAAAAAATCTAACAATAACATAAACTCAAATGCTCAGAAATCCAACTATTCACTCAGCAATCATCAATCGAGGATACAGTAGCAATAACTCATTCCTCTAGAGATTGATACAATTGAAATCAAACTAGGACAAGACAATCAATCTGAGAACAAGGAAGCAATAACCAATGTTCTCTACAGTTGACAGCCCTGCTGCACACCAAAGCAATCAATAATGCAAATAACAGAAAATGGAACAACAATTAAGAAATGGAACATCATCTACTTCTATAAATAGGATTGAACAGCAAAACTCTATCCTACGTAAATGAATGCAACAATAATTATAATCAACAAGAATTGAGTAATAGCCTTTGAATTGAATAGCAAAAAGAAATGGAATAGTAGATTATCAAAGATAAAGTATAGAAAATCGGACTAAATCTGAATGTACAGCAACCCAAGTCAAGCACGCAACACACTTATCATTAAAAGGGACAGTAATCTGAGCTTTGATACAATACGCATGAATCGCAGCTATAAAGTAACAGCAATTGTAACGGAACAACAATCCCGAATAAACAACAGTCACAATTTAAAAATACATCATACAGTTGTACCAATTTAGGAACATACAACGCGGTTAATCTGTAATCGAATCACAATCTGTAAGGAACAACAATGTTATATCAATTATCAAAAGGAACAACAATGCCATAGAAAGTTAAAATGATAACATAGCATTCCTGTTGCAGATAACGATAGTATCCAATCAAGTATATATAACAGCATTGATATGTAAAACAGTAAAGTGCGTCAGATTACTGAACAGAGTAAAAGAAAGAGATCAAATCACACATGAAGCGTAAAGATATAATACAACAGCAGCGTAATCCACCAGTGGCTAGGCCCTTAGCCACCAGCGGACGCTGCTGGGCTACTTCAGATGAGAAGAATGAGCAGCAACTCCCAAATCATATATTAATCATCAATTGTGAAATCAGTACAACAGCTGAAGCTCTGAGAATTACAACATGCAACAATCTCCTTTTCCTCCTATTCTATCTTGAATCCTTACTTCTAAATCTCTAATTCAAATCATAATTCTAAATCCTTAAGTCTCCATCTCTAAATTCATCATCCCTCTCCAAATTAATCATCCCCTTCTCTGATCTCTGTTCTCATTTAAATAGAGAGAGATCAAAGAGAAGTTACAACAAAGAAAATTACAACATGATTTATATTACAAAATTGGATTGATTCTAACCAATTGATCAACAAAAAAATATATTTCCATCTATCTTTCAACAAGAGCAAGGCGAATTTGGTCTTTGCAGCTGAGATTTAGAGGACGGCCGCAACAACAAATCTGAGAAAATTGTGCTCAAAGAACCCTGCGTTTCTCTCAGTACAAGCCAAATTTGGGCAAACCATTCTACACAAAAATTAATTGGGTCCGTTCTGGACAAAACCCATGTTCCAGATTTTCTAGATTCGTCTTCATTTACTCAGAATCTCAACCACAAAACTGTCACTTCTTATTCTAGTGAATTTCTGAGTTGGCACTTTTAATGGTCAAATCTTCAATCTAGAAATTATCTTGGAGATTAAAAATGGTGAATAATGTTACAACCAATTTATTGAAACTATCATTGATAAAATCATGCATAATCATGAATTTATTAGAAATAAAGGAGAATAAATAATATTCATCTATAAGAGCATAAATCATTTATAAAATAGATTTAAATAATAAATTATAATAAATGACTTGATAAAGAAGAGTAAAAATGGATGAAATAAGTGTTACAAAGTGGTCGTATTTACGACCCAACATACCCCCACACCAAATATATTGCATGTCCTCATGCAACAAAAACTGAATATATTGCATGTCCTCATGCAACCCAAAGACAAAACCCATGTGTTAACCAAGCAATAAAAAATTTCTTCATCTCAGCTCAGGAAATGGATAAAACAAATGAATTCTTCCTCAATTAATGAATATTTAATTTTAGCAATCTTGATGAAGGCATACCAATGAAGTTGCAACAAAATATTATATAAGTGACAGCAACCTTCATTAACCATTTTCCCAAAAACTACAAACCAGCTTTTGTTGAAATGTTGCGAGTAGATTTGTAATATATGAATGCCTTTATGATCCAAAAATCAGATCATTTTGACGCACGGATCATGAGATATAAATAAAATGGCTGTAGGTGATAGTGCATGATTTCCGAAATTTTATGAACCAATATAACTTGAAATTGTCTGGGTTTGTATATTTTGATGATACGTCAAAAATCACAAGAATTGAGTTCATAGGTTTAAAATTATTATGGAAATCAATTTCTACACTGAAATTGCATGCCTTAAATGAGAAAGAAAGTATAAAAAATCCATCATGCGTAGCAATTCCTCCCCCTCTCTGAAGAATTAACATGCCGTCATGCAATGCTAGAAAACAAATAGAGGTGGTTGCTACCAGCTGTGGAATTCTATGCTTGGTGTAAAACAACATGGAATAAGGGAGGTGTTGAGAATGAATAAGAATATCAATAGATGATAAAGAATATGAATGACATGGGTATAAGAAAGAAATGAATGAAAGCAGCACTCCCCCAAGATGATATGCTGCTGAAAAAAATGGGAAGTGGTAAAGATGTGGACTGAAGGATGATAAAGAATGCTCAATGGATTTTCATTAAATTCTCCTAAATTCGTAATAAATCAGAAAATTATGCTATTTTACCTCAAGTTTTACCTCCAAAAGAAAAGATGTGGAAGGACATATATGTACTGGTAGTTGTTGAAGCTGATGTAGGCAAAGTTGGTGTTGAAAGTGATGCAAAAGGTGGAATCCAGGTAAGCACATAATGTCTGAAGAATTGTTCGTGTTCGCGAGTTGCTCGAGCCTCTTCTGTTAGTTGCAATAGTGTGGTCATGCTGTGAATAGAATTTCCCCTGCATACTTGTTGTTCTCCTGTAAACAAATCACACTTGTGCATACAATGTTCTTGAATCCATATTGTTGGGTTTGAATAACAACATATAAGATGCATGCAAAAATTTCAATCATAAAAACTTTTGTATACATGCAATACTGATATTTTTTCAAATCAACAAGTTATGGCAAAGTGCAGTAATCATATCGCATGCAATCCCATAATGCGTACATTCCCCCCTCCAATTGAAAAATGGATTCCATGACCATAAAGCATATGAGAGGTGTTATGTTGACGGCAAGGCAAGGGAATGAACAATACAGCAGTAGAGTACACATATCAATGATAGGACGGCGAGGGTTATGGTTATAATGAGAGTAGAGTATATAAATATAGTTATGAATAAAAGATAGGACGCTTTGGATTGATGATAAGTTATGAAAAAAGAGAAAAAAGAACAACAATATGCTAAAAAGATGCTTTACTGATAGTATGCTAGCTGAAAATGATGCGATTGATCATAAAACAATTTCTTATGCATACAGGTTCAAAATAGGGAAAAAAATTAAGGAAATAACTTCTTTGATAAAAAGAAAAAATAAGGAAAAGGGTATTATAGTAATAATTGACGATAAGATATAACTTCAATACCATAAGCAGAGCCTCTGCTGCCAGCAGGCGTCCATAGCCTCGGCAGGGTTGCTTTTTAACCCATATGAGCTAGGATCCTCAATTTATAAATGGAGAGTTCCAGTGCTGTTTGACAGAAGAGATCAGTGTGTTGGCATGGTAAACAGATAACCACACTACCATTCACTGGGATGTAGCAAAAGTGATCAGGCCGGCTCGTGATGAGACCTCCTGTTCCAAGGATAATTTGGCTATCCAATGGATCATAACCCTGGTGTGGTGGCCATAATGGGAATGTCACTTTGTTACAGCCTTTATGAACATGGTAGGGTGGCCTCGTAATGAGACCCCCTATCCTCCATCTGCGAACAAAATTTTGTTGTTATTACACATTTTTTATGATAAAAAGAGAGGAGGCTCAGTAACTCCTTAAGAGTAGGATGGTGGAAGAAGTTGAACATGTCAATAGAAAAAAAAATTACCCATAATCTCATTTATTACAGACATAGAAGATTATAACCAAGAAGGGTGGAACCAGCATGGTATTAAGATGATCAATCAATATCATGTTCAACAGAAAACAATGCAGTAAAGTAGTATATAAATAATTGTGTCATTTTTGAAAAGAATCTATCATTAAGGAGCTGTCCTATTAAAGATCATAACGTGAATGATAATAACTCGCTTCAAAAGAATCCATAATTCTTGTCCTCATAAAAGTAGTGTACTTCATGCCATGAAAGAGAATCAGGAAAATGTGGTTGATATGAACAAGGAATAATCCCATAAGAGGAAGGAAGGGTTTCTCTTGAAAATAATCCCAAAGTGTTGCTTCTTTGAAGGAACAACAAAAACACTAAAAAAAAGTGATGTTCCTTGTAGGGAACAACAAAGGAAATACACACCAAAAATCAAAAATACACACAAAAAAGTGTGAAAATGCAAATGTCGTTTCTTTGGAAAAAGGAATAGCAAAAACTAAAAGTGTCGTTCCTTTAGAAAAGGAACAACAAAAACGCAAGTGTCGTTCCTTTAGAAAAGGAATAGCAAAAATTAAAAGTGTCGTTCCTTTGGAAAAGGAACAGCAAAAACGCAAGTGTCGTTCCTTTGGAAAAGGAACAACAAAAATGAAAAGTGTCGTTCCTTTGGAAAAGGAACAGCAAAAACGAAAAGTGTCGTTCCTAAGGAATAGCAAAAAACGCAAGTGTCGTTCTTTTGAAAAATGAACAACAAAAATGAAAAGTGTCGTTCCTTTGGAAAAGGAACAGCAAAAACGCAAGTGTCGTTCCTTTGGAAAAGGAACAACAAAAATGAAAAGTGTCATTCCTTTGGAAAAGGAACAGCAAAAACGAAAAGTGTCGTTCCTTTGGAAAAGGAACAACAAAAAACACAAGTGTTGTTCCTTTGGAAATGAACAACAAAAATGAAAAGTGTTGTTCCTTTGGAAAAGGAACAACAAAAACGCAAGTGTCGTTCCTTTGGAAAAGGAACAGAAAAAATGAAAAGTGCAGAAGTGTTGTTCTATTCGAAAAGGAACAACAAAACGTGAAAGTGCAGAAGTGTTATTCCATTCAGAAAGGAACAACAAAACGTGAAAGTGCAGAAGTGTTGTTCCATTCGAAAAGGAACAGCAAAACATGAAAGTGCAAAAGTGTTGTTCCATTTCGAAAAGGAACAACAAAATGTGAAAAAGGAACAGCAAAATGGACAATCATAAAATGCAAACATGCAAAAAAAGCAAATTAGCTGTTCACGGCATTGATGCTGAAGATATGTTACAATTTGAATGAAGCAACACCTGAAACACAAAATATAAGAGAAATCAAAAAAGAAACAACATTTTATTTAAAAACAATATGTAAATAAATAAATTAAGTTACAACAGCTACGATATTATGGAAAAAAATGATCTCTTTCAAAAATGTTTTGGCAGCAGTGACAAGACATGAATCTTCAAATGGAGATCAATTCTTCATTTCTTCTATTATGAATCCATTGGGTAATGAGTTGGATGAAATTCCCTTGTTTCATTAAAAATTCTTTCAAGAATCACTTGTCCATAAATTGACCTTTCTCTCCTAGGCCCTGCAAAAAAAGTGTATCTACCTGCAATAAAACATTAAATCATGAAGAAAGAGAGGTGCGCGGGCTCCCATAATCCAAGATTTATGTAAAAAAACTAACAAGTAGTTACTCTATAGAAAAAATCCACGGAGAAAATAGCAAACTAAAATTTATTTGTTACCTGCGGGAGAGCAGTGGCCAATCATGTTAACCTACAGTGTTTTAATCACAATTTCTTTGTTTTTTGTCGAAATGGAGTGATTCCAAAGCCAAATGAGAGCTAATTCAAAGGTTTATCTCCTGTATAAACAGGTTTTAAAGATTCAATGATATGATATGTCAATTTTAGTTAGAACAACTTGCATAATAGAGTTATTTTCGATTACCTGGCTTAGACCAACAGTTGATATTTCAAGCATAACGTTTTCGTTTGATGTCAGATTCGAATGATTAAAATTGGAAATTAAAGTAGGTTCATTTACGTATCTTCAATAGAAACATGTTTTGAATACAAGAAGAACTGATAAGTCAAATACTGTAAAGAACATCCGGAAAGACAGAGTTTTAAGAGTGCTGATTTACGATAGGCAGTCAGTATTTTGATGATAAATTCCCCATACGATATCAAAAATGAGTGATTCCAATTGAATTTTAAACAAAATTCATAGGGGAATCTACCATAGAAACATGTTTTAAAAATTCACTCATTTAAGCCTCCAAAAATCGACTGTCCCAACTCTGTTCCTGAGCTGCCTGCTAGACACCCTGTCAATGTTTTGTTTCTAACTTTTTCGTTTCAAATCCAAATTGAGTGATTAAAATTGGGTTGGAAAGTATACATCAGGGGCTACTTATAATAGAAATAGGTTTTAAAAATATTCCCTTTTGGTCCCTCAAAACATGACTGTCCCAACTGTTTTTGTAGAAATTCCATCAAGCCCACAAGCCAAAAAAATATGATATTGAAGCATTTTTTCAAATTGGTGATAAAAGTGAATATGAGTGTTTTTAGAACTATTATTTCCATTATAATTCATCTATATACACAAATGAATTAAAACATTATCACCAATGTTGATTTGCATAGCATGTTGCAACAAAAAACAACTAGTTTTACATAAAAAAAAAAAAAAAACAAAAACAAAAACAAAAACAAAATGCATTTATTTATTCCCTTATTTATTTTATTTTCTACACTAACATATTTTGATTTGAAAAATGAATATGACTACGTATATGAGTACTTTCAGTGGAGCCATTTTTGAAATAAGGCTTCACGTATACACATACCCAAATTTGAAAAATGCATATTAATGAAAATTAGGGTATGAGAAGCCAACTTCCCTTGAAAAAATGGTATAAAAAATTGTTGAAGCATAGAGTGATGTCACAAACAAATGATGGAGTGAAACCAATCTTCAATGTATCCGTTACTTTCTTGATTTCTCATATCCATCAGATCATGAAGTTGTTGAGATTTTAAAATAGCTTGTTGATACATACTATAAGAAACCTCATTTTTTCCATAGCTTCTACAATTTTTGAATTTGAAACATTCTGAATCTCATTGTAAGTTTTTTCAAATGGCGCATGTGAGATAGAATGGGTGGGAAAGGTGGGTAAATTTGGCAGTTCAACATTGTAAGCATGTTGTACTGGTTTATTGTGGTGAGGGTGTGGAATTAGTTGAGCAGGAAAATGTGTAAGGAATGGAGCATTGTGATGATGTGGTTGGTTGGGTTGAGTGGATAAATTTGATATGAAAGCAGGATGTTGTGGAAGAGCTGGTAAAGAATATGGAGAATATGTTTGTGCTACAAGATGAGGGAGAGTAGTCATACAATCATAAGGTGAACCATGCCAGGCTTGTAGACAAAATTGGTGGTGGTTATATTGAGATTGACATGGCTGCCCTAACACATTAGTATTCCATAATGGATTATGCAAGTAAGAGAATGAAGAGGAAGTGTTTTGAACCATACCTATTGACCTTGTTGCAGCTTCCTCACCTCTTTGATATGATACTTCCATCCTAGATGAGGAAGAGTAACCATCTATGGTATGCTCCTTTCGGTCATGAGTGAAAAACACTTCATCAAATTCTTGATTTTTATGAACCTGCAAAGCATCCAATTTTGAACTTAGAGAGCTAATAAAATCAACTTTAAAATTTTCAAACAAAGCATTGATTTCAGCTCTTATGTCTCCTATTCTTGTAGCAGATTTGGAAAATAAAGAGCAAACATCTCTAGAATTCTTACCAGCCTTGGAGATTCCTCTTGAATACCTTATGCACAATTCACAAACATCATCATATGACAATTGAAAAACATCACCTTTTCCTATTAGATTTAAGAGTTCTAAAAATTCATCTTTGATTCCTTTAAGAAGGAGTGTTTTTAAGATCTCTTTTTGCAAATACTTATGCTTTGATTTTTGAAGGTTGTAATGAAATCGATCCACATAGTCCTCCAAGCTTTCATATTCCCCTTGCATCATATCGAAAATATCTTCATTGGCCTTGCAATAGTCTTGGTACTTCTTCAAGAATATGTTCTTCATGTCCTCCCATGTTTGGATGTAGTTCCCACCTAGGCTCATGAACCATCAGAGAGATGCTCTTTTTAAATTAAGAGGAAACACTTTCAACCTTTGATATTCAGTACAATAATCATATCCTCTACAAAGTATTTCAAACTAAAATAAGAATGTATCTGGATCTTCATTTGTCAAACCATGAAAATTTGGTGGAGACAATGGGGGAATTATGTGCATTTGTGTCACTCCTCCTAAATCTTTGATAGGAAATTCAAAAGTAAAAATGTGATCCATTTCTTACCATAATAGAAGATGTTCTTCATGTGTTTATTCGAAGCTCCTTCTTCAAATGTTTCTGTCAATTGGTTAATGAAATGGGTGGTGCTTACATCACCACTTGAGAGAAATCATGAGATTTGTTTTTCAAAATTTAAAATTTTTTTTTTAGTCATTCACACAAAAATTCAAACATTTATTTCTACCCTAAGTTCTTTAACAGATCTGTTGGAAAGCAGGTGGGGGAGTAGGGCTTCTACATGCTCCGTACGCAGGTTCTTACCTTCCATTTTTAATACCCAATTCTTTCCTAACAGGCACTCATCAGATGCACACTACTCTTTAAAAATAGCTACACTCTCCCCGGCAACGGCGCCAAAATGTCGAGCGATAAAAAGGTGTCTTTTTAACTCCTAATTACCTCACATTAATTGTCAACCCAGGGACGACTTTTTATTTCAATAGTGTACTCAGTCTAAGGCGGCTATTTACTCAAGAGTAATGTTTTTCAGTATAGTGCTTAAAATCCAAAAGTAAATGAATTCTTGAAAAAGAAATCTAATAATAACATAAACTCAAATGCTCGGAAATCCAACTATGCACTCAGCAATCATCAATCGAGGATACAGTAGCAATAACTCATTCCTCTAGAGATTGATACAATTAAAATCAAACTAGGACAAGACAATCAATCTGAGAACAAAGAAGCAGTAACCAATGTTCTCTACAGTTGACAGCCCTGCTGCACACCAAAGCAATCAATAATGCAAATAACAGAAAATGGAACAACAATTAAGAAATGGAACATCATCTACTTCTATAAATAGGATTGAACAACAAAACTCTATCCTACTTAAATGAATGCAGCAATAATTATAATCAACAAGAATTGAGTAATAGCCTTTGAATTGAATAGCAAACAAAAATGGAATAGCATATTATCAAAGATAAAGTATAGAACATCGGATTAAATCTGAATGTACAGCAACCCAAGTCAAGCACACAACACACTTATCATTAAAAGGGACAGTAATCTGGGCTTTGATACAATACGCATGAATCACAGCTATAAAGTAACAACAATTGTAATGGAACAGCAATCCCGAATAAACAACAGTCACAATTTAAGAATACATCATACAGTTGTACCGATTTAGGAACATACAACGCGGTTAATCTGTAATCGAATGACAATCTGTAAGGAACAGTGATGGTATATCAATTATCAAAAGGAACAACAATGCAATACAAAGTTAAAATGATAACATAGCATTCCTGTTGTAGATAACGATAGTATCCAATCAAGTATATATAACAGCGCTGATATGTAAAACAGTAATGTGTGTTAGATTACTGAACAGAGTAAAAGAAAGAGATCAAACCACACATGAAGCGTAAAGATATAATATAGTAGCAGCATAATCCACCAGTGGCTGGGCCCTTAGCCGCCAGCGGACGCTGCTGGGCTACTTTAGATGAGAAGAATGAGCAGCAACTCCCAAATCATATATTAATCATCAAATTGTGAAATCAGTACAACAGTTGGAGCTCTGAGAATTACAACATGCAACAATCTCCTTTTCCTCCTATTCTATCATGAATCCTTACTTTTAAATCTCTAATTCAAATCATAATTCTGAATCCTTAAGTCTCCATCTCTAAATTCATCATCCCTCTCCAAATTAATCATCCCCTTCTCTGATCTCTGTTCTCATTTAAATAGAGAGAGATCAGAGAGAAGTTACAACAAAGATAATTACAACATGATTTCTATTACAAAATTGGATTGATTCTAACCAATTGATCAACAAGAAAATATATTTCCATCTATCTTTCAACAAGAGCAAGGCGAATTTGGTCTTTGCAGCTGAGATTTGGAGGATGGCCGCAACAACAAATCTGAGAAAACCGTGCTCAAAGAACCCTACGTTTCTCTCAGTACAAGCCAAATTTTGGCAAACCATTCTTCACTAATGTTAATTGGGTCCGTTCTGGACAAAACCCATGTTCCAGATTTTCTAGATTCGTCTTCATTTGCTCAGAATCTCAACCGCAAAACTGTCACTTCTTATTCCAACGAATTTCTGAGTTGGCACTTTTAATGGTCAAATCTTCAATCTAGAAATTATCTTGGAGGTTAAAAATGGTGAATAATGTTACAACCAATTTATTGAAACTATCATTGATAAAATCATGCATAATCATGAAGTTATTAGAAATAAAGGAGAATAAATAATATTCATCTATAAGAGCATAAATCATTTATAAAATGGATTTAAATAATAAATTATAATAAATGACTTGATAAAGAAGAGTAAAAATGGATGAAATAAGTGTTACAAAGTAGTCGTATTCACGGCCCAACATTGGTGACTTAGTCTTGAAATGGGACAAACCCCATGAACACAAAGGAAAACATATGAAGTTCTAGTCCCTGTGGATTGGTCCATACAATTTCCATGAGAAACTTGGACCACATACATATCATCTGCAATCACTTGATGGGAGGATTTACAACCTTCCGGTCAATGGCCAAGATCTCAAACACTACTTTCAGTAAGTCAGGGTTGTGCCCCACGCCATGTACATAGTTTGTTTACTGCTTGTTATTTTTTTCCATCTGCTTACTATTTTGTGTTGTTTTGTTTGCTTAGTATCATTCTATTCTTAGTTTTGTAAATAATTGCTACCCTCTATTGATTTCTGGCTTTTGAATAAGTATGTGGCTAAGATCTAAAGAGTCTTGTGACACTGCAGCACTTGGCCAATCCTACGTCCATCTTCTCTGTGCTTGTTTATAACCTTTTGCTGATGAAATCTTAACGGAAAATACGAGACGTCTGCAAGGGAAGCTTGGGTCCAACCATGAACATATGTCCACACTGGGAAACCCCATGCATGTACTTAGCCTTCTTCTCTGTGTTCAAGCTCATCAAACTGGTAGAAACGGAGAAGTGGAAAATCTAAACCCAGCAAACCTATGTCAAAGGTCTTACATGCTTCTTTGTAAGAACACCCTCTTCTGCTCTCAATAAGTTGGGATCCCTCTTTCACCCCAAAAATAAATAAGTCCCTATGGACATTCCTCTTAAAAAATACAAAACCAAAAGAAGATAAAGGCTTCCTGCGCAGAGAGGTCAAGCATGCAACTCCACCTGGGTACTGACCAGGCTCACTGGAAGTGGAGAAATGTGTGTGTTCCTGTGTGACTCTGTCGGGGTACTGTCTAGGCCTGCTGGAAGTGGAGCAACACCACATATGAAAACTTATACTCTGAAATTTTTTTAACTCACGAGCTAAACTACCCTTCCCGATTTCGAAAAACTGTGATAAAGCTGAAACTTGCTATTGTGTTTGACTGAGTTGGCAAAAGGTGAACCATTTCTATCCATGGGGTAGGTGGGGAAGATGAAGTAACCCATACAATGATTCAATACTCCCTAAAATACCAAGTCCCTATGTTATCAATGGACCAAAATAGAAAAGATGGAATTCAACTAGTGTGTCACCAAGTGTTGTAGCAGCTGCAACACCCTCTAGCATTTTAGATTGCATCCAATTTCAGAGCGTTCCTTGGGTTTTTCCTTGATGTTTGCAAACACTCAGGCTCATCTCGTGGGCTCGTGTTGAGTCTTTTAACCCTCCTCACTTAACCATTCACCGAACATCTTTTAGCATGTTGGTCATAATGTCATGCTTGTAGTCATTTTTTGACTACATTCATGACCGTCTCCGTGTGTACACATTGTTTTTGCTATGTAAGCATCTGTCACTCTCACACACAAAGTTGTATTCAATGTCGCGCAAGTGCCATCGTAGTCATTCAATGATTTATAACAAGTGTCGTGCTTGTCGCTCACACCCATCGGTCAATCACGTTGAGTGTATGTTGTCCTGATGGTTCGAGGTGTCTTGTTTTCAACTCATGTTAAGTGTGCATTCGCAAGGTCAACCATATACGAAGTCACTCATTCACACACTTACTCATTTTGCTGAAGCTATGTCGACCGTACCAACCCCAACAACTGTACCTCCACTAAGATGCACTACTTAGTCTCAGCCCTTAATGAACATGTACTGCTACCCAGAATTGTACAGAGCTTGAGACTGCCTCCCAGGTAGTCTGCACTATGCAATCCTGGAATCAACTTGATTGATTTTCACCCAAAATAGCACAGAAGTTTCTCAACAAGCCATCTCAATCTGCATTGCCCACAAGTAAAACCACCAAGCCTCCAGCTGGTCAACTGAGAGTTTGATTGGGCAGAGACCCCAGGCCTAACGTGATCTAATTCTATGTGAATGATCATGCTTCTATTGTGCCACTCTAATATAATCCTCCCTTCAAGAAGTTCAGCTTTCATACACTTTGGCACACATTCTCGCACGATATTACTCCTAATATTAAAGCCTACAATCACCAATATTGTCCATACATATATAAACAAATTCTCAACATTCACAATGAATAAAGACTCTCCCTCATAATACACTCGAAACAAAGTGTTTTTGCATTATTCAAAAATAATTACAAAAAGCCTTTGACCTGCAAATACACCGATTTGGCCCTGTTTGGCCTTATGGCCTCTTTCGTCCCTCAAAGTCTCTCTTCTCTATATACACACACTCTTTCCTATCTCCCCCTACACGCATTTTGGCTTACAAAATATATAAAAAAGGGGATTATGAACTAGAATTAGTTGAGGTCCACCAATTGTTAAACAAAACCCTGCCTCTAGATTAGAAGATCCACAAAATCCTCTCATGAATCAGACTAATTCTAAAATCTTTTTAACTCTCCAATTACTCTCAAGATCTCTGTTTTTAGAATATATCTAATTACATGAATTCCTCACATTAACTCATTTATGTACAATTATCTAATGAGCATAAAAAATACAATAAATTAAATAATACCACACTTAGAGAAACAATTCTCTCTATAAATGGAAAACCCCCCTAGCCTAGTCAAAATACATTTTAACTTGGGGTAAGATGCTCCTACATCAGTGGGACTTCTTAGAATTGGGGGTTTGTCTTTTGTGCCTCTCATAGGAAGAGACCACTATTCACTTAATCATGATACGTCCATTCTCGAAGAGGATTTGGGATGATACTTTAAAATTTAGAAAAGAGAAATAAATTTTTGAAAACTAGCTGAGTTGAAGAATGCTTAAGAGATTGGTTCCAAATGGTGCTGAAGTTCTTTCAATTATCGGTCTTCTTTTTTTGGGGTATATGGCAGTGTAGGAATAATCTCACTTTTGAAGAAAAAATTCTGAATAATGGAAAAAATTGCTTGAAGATAGTTGGATACTTTTCAGAACACATATTTCTCTAGGCCCCTTGTAGAGATAGGAACATACAGGTACTAGTCCATAGCCTACACTTTCCTAAGGAATATTTCGATGGAGCTAGAAAAAATGGCATTTGTGGATGCGCTTGGGTGCTATTAATCAATAGGGGGGCCTTCTACAAGTTTTACTGATGGTGGTAATGGTACAAATATCAATGTTGAATTGGTAGTGGTGTGGTTTACTTTTATTTGCAAAACATCTGAAATTAGCCTCCTTATCCATATTTGGTGACTTAAATGTAGCTATTGATTAGGTAAGATATGGATCTTTCATTAAGACTTATGCTTTAACACATTGGACCAGAGGGATCATATACCTTCTAAAATATTTCCAAGACATTTCAGTGTTGCACATTTTAGGGAATTAAATGATCTAGTTGATTCCTTGTCTAAGAAGGGACTTAATTCACAATTGGTAACTTTGCATTATGAAGAGCACAAGGATGGGGTTAGTAATCTTGAAGTTTTTCTTTGGTTTAGTTTTTCCTTGTTTATATTTTACAATAGACCATTAGTGGACTATTATTTTGTGATTTTTTAATTTCTGGGGTGTGGTGAAGCAGTTAATTACCTCCCTGTTTTTAGTTGACTTATGTTATATGGGATATGTTGCTGGGAATTTTGCTAGCTTTTTGTTTTGATACTATGTAAGTAGATTGACTCTTTTTGGGCAGGAAAATGGTCAGTAAATGCTCCATATACTTGGTTTATTTATTTGGGGAATACATAAATATGTAACTACTTTTTTAATACAAAAAAGTAGTGGTTTTTTTCTTTGTTGAAAAAAATATGAGTAACTAATAGTAGAAACTATGATTATGAGAGTATAATTGGGGTCACATATCTATATATCTAAGCAGGAGTGCCCAATCATAAAGAGAAATGTATTTTCATAATTAATAACTATATTTTATTAACTATTATTATCATTATTATTTATATTTATTTTATAAATATTTATGTTCATAATGTTGCCTTCCCCTTTCGAAATTCTTTGTCCTCATATCATATTGATGAAAATGCTTTTATATATGTACTTTCTCTTATAATGTCTTTGCATGATTTTGATGTCATAATGGTCAATGATACTAGACAATACAAACTTCTAAGTGCTGAGCATTATAGTCACATTCTAACATCCTCTAACAATCCCAAATCAATATTTTGTGGAACTTTGCGCTTATAGGCTTCCAAAGATGAATTGTTATCATAAGACTTAATTGTGTTGAAATTGATACTCTTTGGAACGCAAATCAATTGTTTCTATCCTAAGATATAGATTTATTTATTGGTTGAGATTTCTTCTCTTATGATTTTGGTCTCTATAAAAAGTTGTGTCTTGATTTTCCGTTAATGTACTTGTAGCATTGCCTTTACTTATTTTTTGCATATGATCTTCTTTGTGTACTGATGTAAATAATTTGATTATTGAATCTTCACTTGGAATTTTTGTTGTGTGGACTACAACATGCAAGTACATCTTCACTTCAATTGGACTTGCATTTGACCAAGTTGTGAGGTTAATGAGATTCATATTTGTTCCCTTTTTTTCAACCTGAATTTCCACATCTAAATATTTTGATACTTCGTTTTTGATAAATTGTTGTACTTTGTTTTTCATTGACTTTTTGTCCTTCTTAAGCTTTTTAATTTTTGTAAGTAATTTTTCACTGTGGTCCATGAAATGAGAAATTTCTTCATTTTTGTCTTCAATAATTTGTCAATTTTTTTCTTTATATTTTGCATCGATTGTTGTTTTTCTTGAATGATTACCGCTAAGATATCTTTGATGTCTTTTGGAGTTACTAAATCTGGTTCCAATGTGATGTCTCATAGTGTTATTTTTTTTTTTCTTGTAGGAAAATGTCAAAAACTTCTTCTTCGTATTTAAGATGAAGGACCCTAGTGTTTCCTTTTAGGATGAACTCATAATTATGTCACAATCATTAATCCATAAATATCTAACAATGAATTGTTATATAAATGGATAATCCCTAATGTTTCATTATAAATCAGTTATACCATAATGTTTTATGTCCCAATAGTCTATTTTTTCAATTATATTTAACTCGTGAATCACTAACTAATTAGTGAACTTAGGACTTACATAATTATTTTTTTTGGTAGGAGCCATATAAATACTTATATCTTTTCCTGCAAGAGTCTCTTTGATTCTAAGTAGCATTGAAGCATAAATTTTTTAAGTTTTTGGAAATCTTCCTTTCTCCTCAGTTATAGACTCCATTACTTTCTCGATTGCGATTAACTCCATTTTGGTCCATTGATAATTTATGTTAATGATATTTGATTATGAAACTTATACATGCTTCATAATGAGTGAGTGTATACGCTATGAGAGATCCACTTCTTCAATATGAATTTTAATTTAAACTTAAAGTCTCCCTTTTAAATCCTTCATGGCTTATTATGGTGAAGTGTTAGTTAATGATGTGAGATAATGCTAGCTAATTATTCTATATTAACCAATTTGATGTGCGATCATTGGTCGTAACCTTTGAGTTGATTTAATTTGATTCCCTCTATAGATAGATAAGAATGTAGAAAATAATCTCCCTAAAGCATCACACCAATTGGTAAGAATGATGGTGGTGTATCCACCCACGATAATCTTGATGAGACTGATCTGTGGGATGAGCTGAGAAAATGAAAAATCATTAGCAACCGTGTAAATAAATTTCATGGTGGTAATAATTACCATTGATTAACTAATATCTCTACATAATTTTCGAATATGTGCCTCTTGTACTGAAACTTCTCTAGATAACCGCACATCACAGGTTCACCTTGTGGTTCTTAGTGAGGTCTACTAACAAGTTTCATTGACTTATATTATGGCCTACTTATTTTTCCAAGAGTGCTTTGTTGTTCCAATATCACAGTAGGGTGGTCTGGTTCTTAGCGTCTGATGTTCAACAAAATATGATAGTGATTTTATGAAATGATAGTCATATAATTCCCCTCTCTCTCTCTCTCTCTCTCTCTCTCTCTCTCCCTCTCTCTCTCTCTCTCTCTCTCTCTCTCTCTAGTTTAGTAATTTAGAAACTTAAATAGATTCTTTAAAATAATCCTTTATAAAATTTGATTTCTGTTGTTTAAACATATAACTTCAAACATGCATTTTTAACTTTAAAATATGTAATTTCTCTCTCTCTCTCTCTCTCTCTCTGTAATTTCCTTCACCTTTTAAATATATCCATTTACACACCTTTAACTCCTTGGATAATTTCCTACACATGAAAGGATAAAATTTATCATTTGCATAGAGATCTATTTGTATTTATTTTAACCTTGCAAATACTATAGATTGCCAAAACCATGAGCTTGTAAACCATTGATGATAATTAATGAGGAATCAAGATGATCTTAGGCACTCTTCCTTTTCTTACATTTGGTTTTAAAGATATTTGGAAAAAATCCCTTTTCACTTTCATATCCACCTTTTTAACAATAATTAAGAACCTTTATATATATGAATGTTTTTTCCACAACCCTAGATTTTCATTTTGCAAAACTTTTACTTTTTACTTTTTTTTCTTTTCTTAATCACAAGAATAAGAGCGGTCAACAACCTAAATGTGGTAAAGAATTTGGAGAATAAGGGGACACCAAAATTTTTCTATGACCAATGGCTGGATTAGACAATGAAGCTTTGGTACCAAATGATACGAACAAAGTTCGTTATCACACAAAATATTCAAAATATCTGGAATGCAAAGAAATCCATGTGGATAATATATAAATAGTATATAAGTAATTGATAGTAGAAAATGTGATTATGAAAGTACAATTAAGGTCTCGTATATATACCCAAATGGGAGTGGCCATTCAGAAAGAGTTATGTCCTTTAGGACACGTCCTTTCATAATTTTTAATTATATTGTATTAATCATTATATCATTATTATTTATATTTATTTTGCACATATTTATGTTCATAACATTCTTCTAGATATGTTTCATCATCTCTTGAGTCAAGCCATAGTACACCATACTACTAGAGAACTAGGTGGAATGTAGCATATTCCATTTCCCAACCCACTTATCACTTTCCATATTTTCCATGCACTTCCATACCATCCATCACATTTCTCCACTTATGATTAACTTATCATAAGTCATTCATCAAGTTCCTAGGAACCACGTATAAGGGCCTTAATGTCATAATAGAAAAAATATTTGAGGTAGTTGGAAATACAAAAATTAAAAGCTTAAAAATAATAATGCATCTTAAGTTATGCCACCTCATTAAAATGCCCTTAACCCTAGTCCTATGCTTAACACTGCATATTTAAGGAAAATATATAGAAACAAATAAAGGAATCATAAAGGGAAAGGTAAAAGAAAAAAGACATAGTAAAAAATAGCGCTGAGGTGGAAATCAATGCTTAGAGTACCATCATGAAGGCTACCATGGAAGAAATGAAGGTCTGTAGCTCTTGAAAGCTAGTAGAAGAATATTTACACATCATATAAGACTATGAAGGTTGGTTCATGAAATTTCCCGTTCCCCTTCCACAAATTATACTTCTAACTTAACATACTAGGATATACATCTTGGTCTTAGGAGTGTCAGTTGTAATAGAGGTTAATGTTTTCCCTACCATGGTTAAAATTAGCATAACATGTATAAGTTAAATGAGTTATTGAAAGTTAGGAGATGTCACTTATACATTTAGCACTTAATAACACAATATTGTGGCATGACTAACCATTATATATGGTTTCCATGAATTAGGATCCATATACTTACATTGGGAGTTTCATCTATGCCTTGGTATTTGTGTATCATGTCTTAATATTTGTGTTCTTGACTTGGAATTTGTGTACTATCATATTAACATATATATCCTCATTCTGATATATGATATTCTATTGGGATTTGTGACATTACATATGCATCATTGCATTAGAAGCCATGCTAATGCATTAGGCATTTTGATAGGGACTCCACACCATCATATGTGCCACCTAGATCATCTCCAGAGGGAACACTTATCTTCTTGGAGGGATATCCTCACATGTGTGGATTTGTTGAAATTTTTATATATTTTTTGACCATATGTGTGAATAATTTGTGGTGGTTGGAGTTTTCTATGTGGTTGTTACACCTACTTGGACCATTTCTTGAGGTTGTTAGTATACTGCCTTGATGGAGCAATCTCTTCTTGTGGCATATGTGCTAATTGTTATTAATGTTACAAGAAATTTTGCCACATCTGGTCGATAGGCCTAAGAACCAAATCAATCAATATCCATGAACACATTGTCATCATCCCTTCACAAATCCCTATGCATTTTCTGTGTTTATGTTTCTGCAATATTTTGTGTTCCATTGCTCTGTAATATATAATTTTCTAACACATGTTGCTGGAATGCATATGTCTACTGATTAAACACTGCAAGTTAGTTCTCTACCCTATTTGATTCCTTCATTTCCTGGAATGGTTGCCAACCCTTGGCATCCGACATTTCCTATACAACCTAACTCTATTGTGAGTCAAATGAAAACTTCTCAACCAATCACCTACTAATCTAAAAGCCTTTGATGGAAGATGCTTCAATCCTTACACAAATTTAACTTCGCTACAAGTAGAATTAGTCGACAAGACGATACTAGTAAAAGTTGAAGTTATAGACATATCGTTGGATTAAAAACTTTTACTAGGCTATACATGGGTTTATTCTATGAATGTTGTCATTTTGACCTATTTTAGAATGATTTATTTCCCTCACCAAGGGGGCATTGTGGCCATTGACCAACTCACCTTCTTTGCCAATAATTCTCAAACTACTAGAAGCATCCCTCTTGTGGGTGAATCCCCAATACCTTATCATCATGTCAGGGTAGGATTGCTTAAGGATTCTTCCCTAATGGGAACCTTTTCCTTTCCTCCTCCTCTTCCTTTTCACCTTCCTCATCTCGAAAACCTGAACCTGGTTTCCTTTATCAACATGATCTATTCATGTACTACTCCATCTGATCCTTGGACAATACCAGATGATTCTAATCTTGATACATTTGGTGACCGCATGCCACTTAGTCTTGTTGAGCTCGAATTCAAATCTATCTATTCATCCTTTTCGACACACTTTGATTTCTCCTGCTCGATAGATTGGGTCGATCATTCCCGATATTATGGCTCACAAATGATCCTTTCTCCGGTACATTTTCCAATGATGAGATCATCATGTAAATCATGATGTCGGATGATGTGTCATGGGATGATAATCATTATCATTACTCCATACCTAATACTTTTGAGGATAATATCAGTGATATTTATTCACTCAATGTCGTTGATATATCTACAAATTCCCTATCTATTCATGACATCGATTCTAAGAAGAATTTATCAAATATTGAAGAGATTGCTCCTCTTAATATTTCGATTAAGCCCAGAATTATCAAGAATGTACATATTGGTGCATCTTTCTCTCTCCAAGAGGTAAAGATCTATAAAGCCATTTTCTAGGAATTCTGAGATTTTTTCACTGGTCATATGAAGAGATGTTAGGTATTGATCTAAATATTATTGTACATGAAATCAAAATGTATTTTGATACTAAGCCAGTTTGAAAACACTTACATCTAGTCCATCCTTGTTGTCAAAGCCGAGGTTGAAAAAATTATGCATGTTGGTTTCACTTACCCAGTCCCTCATACTAATTGGGTATCGAATATTGTTCATGTAATGAAGAAACAATGCACAATTCATGTGTATGTTGATTATCGGGACACCAATCGTGCTTGTCCTAAGGAAAACTATCCTACCCTATTTATCGACCAAATTGTTGATGATTGTGTGGGAAGTGAAGTCCTTTCATTTATGGATAGTTTTTCTGGCTACAACCAAATCGGCGTTCTCCCATCATACCAACATAAAACTGCATTTTTCTCCATGTTAGAAAATTATATATTACGGAGCAATGGAACACATAAAATATTGCAGAAATATAAACACAGAAAATGCATAAAACAAGAGAGACACAGATATACGTGGTTCACCCAGTTTGGGCTACATCCACCCCGAACAGCCAATCCTTCCTTTCTATTATC
>APFE030775210.1:37051-94049 GCA_000404065.3 Pinus taeda
GTCATGAAAGTATTTCTTATCAGGTGTGGCATGGAATGAGGCCCCTGAATCTACCACCCAGGAATCAGTAGTATTTTCAAAAGAAAGAATCAAAGCATCTTGTAACACCTCACCTGTCACATTTGCTTCATGATTGTTTTCTTATTATGCATCTCCTTTTTTTCCTTTCTGAGATCTACAATCTTTCTTTAGGTGTCCTTTCTTTTCGCATTTCCAGCACACTATCCCTGATATAGACTTGGATCTGCCTTTCCTTGATTTACTACGATATCCTGAGCTCTTCCCTCTTTCAATTTTTCTTCCCCTAGACTCTTCACTCAAATCATTACTCGATGTCTCACCGGAGCTTTTCCATCACATTTCCTCGCTAAGGATAGCACCGACAACATCATCAAACTTTAAAGTACTAGATCCAAAAACAGAGTAGTTACTAATGGCCATTACCAAACCATTCCAACTTTCTGGTAATGAGCACAAGAATAACAGAGCTCTAACTTCATCATCAAAGTTTACCCCTACAGAACATAACTGACTTGTAACAGTATTAAAATCATCTAAATGGTCTACAACAGATCCACCTTCCGACATCTTCATATTAAATAACTATTTCATAAGAAATACCTTGTTTGAGGCCGAGGGTTTTTCATATAGTTTCTCCAACGCCTTAATCAAACCCTCTGTCATTGTTTCCTTCGAAATGTTGAAGGCAACTAATGCTGTGAGGCACAACCGTACTGTTTCGAGTGCCTTTCTATCGAGAAGGTTCCATTCTTCATTTTTCATACCCATCGACATCTTTGCTTTTCTGCCCAATGGTAGGTATAGATCTTTCTGATACAGATAATCTTCCATCTGCATCTTCCACAACGAAAAGTTTTCGGCGTTAAATTTCTCGACCCTAAACTTACCATCTTCCGCCATTGCTCCCACTTGAACAAATAACTCTTCTTTCCTGCGAGTTTATCAGCCAAATAGACCTTCAACTCTGATACCAGTTGTTAGAAAATTATATATTATGAAGCAATGGAACACATAAAATATTGCAGAAATATAAACACAGAAAATGCGTAAAACAAGAGAGACATAGATATATGTGGTTCACCCAGTTTAGGCTACGTCCACCCCGAATAGCCAGTCCTTCCTTTCTATTATCCAGCAAAATGAAGAGACACAACCTACAACAGATCCACTGTAATATCCTCTGTTTTCTCTCACAGTCTCACCTCTCTGCTTCTCACTCAGAGAATACACATATATTACATAGCATCAAATACAATGCCCTCATACAAAGAGAGGGGTTGCCTTCAAGGGCAAAAAACCCTAAACTAAACATAAGTTCTGCTGTCAGATCATCCGCCTAATGAACGGCCCAGATTGACTAGAAATTACTATACTTTTACAAGGCAATTTTACGTTTGTTTTTAGCTTTGGGGGCACTGCCCCGGAGCCCTCGTCGGGGGACCACTGGCCCTCAAACCCCCCCAACCAGGGGGGATCAGCCCCCCCCGGACCCCCGTGGGGGGGACAAGTCCCCCCCACGTGGAGGGGTGTACAAACTTCCTGGGGTATACTTCCAATTGAAACAAAGACCTCTGAATAATCATGCTCCACACACAACACTCCATGGAGCATATTTTCCTATCGAAAGATCCCTTTTGGTCTAAAGAATTTTGGTACTAATTTTCAGAGGGCTATGAATTATGCCTTCCACGACATTAAGCACTTTGTACAACCCTATTTGGATGACCTACTTTCCCACACTAAAAAACATGTGGATCATCTGATGCATCTCCGAGCTATATTCTTACGTTGTCGACATTATAATATCAAGTTCAACCCACACAAATGTGTGTTTTGCATTCAATCCAGTCAAATTCTTGGCTTCTTGGTGTCAAAGAAAGGAATTCATATTGATCCACTTAAAGTCTAGGTGATCCTCTATCTATCTTCTCCCTCCTTTCTCTTTCAGTCACAATGCCTCCAAGGGAAGGCTAACTTTATACGTAAATCTGTTCCCAACTATGCTGAATTGACCAAAGGATTTACTCAATTGTTGAAAAAAGGGGTTCCCTTCCATTAGGACGACACTGCCCAAAAGGTGTTTGATGCTTTGAAATACGTTTTGGTTCGAGCATCATTGTTGTATCCCCTAGATTATCAACTTGATTACTTCCGGTATCTCGTTGTTGCAGTTACTACCATCGCCATTGTGTTGGTCCAATAGGATGATGTATGGGATGAAAATCCCATTTGTTATTTGATTCGAAACTTAAATGAAAAATAATCAAATATACTAGTGTTGAAAATTTAGCTTTGGAAGCCTTCAAAGCTATCCAAAGGCTTCACCACTACATTTTGGTTTGCATGAATATGGTTGTCTCTGACTGCAAACCAATGAAATACATCTTGTCATGACAATTTATGGGGGGAAAGTACTCCAAATGGATTGTTATTCTCCACGTGTTCGATTTGGAATTCATTAAGTCCAAATCAAAGAAATCCTTAGTCTTTGCAGAACTGATCTATGACTTTCCTTCTTTCAAAACTTAGACTACCTCAGACGATTCTATTCCTAACCAGTCATTGTTTTTTATCGATTCATCTATTCTATGGTATGGGTATATTATCATCTATATCCAAACCCATACTTTCTAACCTGATACCTCTTTCTATGAACTTAGACATATTCGATACTAGTCTAAAAATTATATTATAATTGGCGACACCCTTTATTGTCGTGGTATTGATACCATTTTTAGATGGTGGCTCACTTATGAGGAGGGTGGGAAAGATCTAAATGAATACCATGTTGGGGCATGTGGTGGACATATGTATGGTTATGCCACGGCTCAGAAAATTTTGTGTGTTGGTTATTTTTGGCCTACTATGTTTCATGATTTTATTCTCGTAGTCTAAAAGTGTCATTCTTGCCAGATCTATGATTGTAAAACTCATGCTTATCCTACTCCTTTACATCTTGTTATCACCGTTGGACCCTTCATGAAATGGGGCATTGAATTTATGATATGTAACCCTCACTGGGCTGGGGGACATGGATACATCATTGTGGTGGTAGATTATTTTACTAAGTGAGCTAAGGAGATGCCTACATATAATAACATAGGCGAAACAACTTCTTTATTCCTTTTTAATCATGTCATTGCAAGGTTTGGTGTACCAAAAGCTATTGTTACAGACCATGGGAAGAATTTCTGAAACCGCATGATGTCTAAACTTACTACCAAGTTGGGCCTTCACCATTAAAGCTCAACTTCCTATTACCCATAGGCAAATGGGAAAGTAGAAGCTATCAACAAAGTTTTGAAAACAATGCTACAACACATGATAGGGATCAAAAAAACAGATTGGCATCTCATCATTTATGCATCTTTGTGGGCAAATCGAACCTCTGTCTAGACTACTACTAGATTCACACGTTTCTAATTGGTGTATGGTCTCAAAGCAATCCTTCCTATTGAGTGCAAGATTCCTTCTTTGAAACTTGTTGTTGAACTCCTTCCCATAACTTCCATAGAATAATAACGTCTCTTGCATCTAGCACAATTAGATGAAACTTGGTGCAATGACACGATGGATAATGAGGCCCACAAGAAATGCGTTAAGGTACAATACGACAAGAATGTTAAGCCTCGTGCCTTCTCGGAAGGTGACCTAGTCCTATTGTATGATCAAGAATTTGATAAGTTAGGGTTTGGAAATTTCGAGCCAATGTGGCTAGGCCCGTACATAGTGAAACATGTCTTTGAAAAAGGGAATTGTGAGCTTATTGATTTTGATGGAATTCCATTGGCGTAGGCTAGAAATGGGCTATACCTAAAAAATACTATGCTTAAATAATTTTTGCATAGCCACTGTGTACATATTGTCTATAGGTGTGTTGAGTGTGCTTGGAGTTTCCTAATGTGTCTATTAATCTTGCTTTACATATGGTTTGCATATGTCGGCATCCCTTCAACCATATGTTGGTTATGCTGATGGAACTAGTTGTAGTACTCATAATCTTTCCTCCACAACATGGGAACTCTATGCTCTGAATAACAAGTTAGTGAGTTTGTAAGGTATTTGTATCAATCGCTCTACCAATAACATCACTGAGTATAGTGCAAATATCGAGATGTCGTCTGATGCTATTTTTCATAGAATCTACCATATAATGGTTAAACATGACTCACAACTTGTAATACTACATTTAAATAATGTTTATTTAGTAAGAATTCCAACTATGCTTCATATGTTTTTTAAGGGTTAGCCTTCTGGAAAGACATTTTGATTATATCCAATATCAATACATTCCTAGAAGTCTAAACACATTAACAAATGCATTAGAAAATCATGTTTTAGACAAACATTTGTGAGATATGTAAATAAAAATTCAATCCACATCATACATTGATTGAAAAAGATAATAGAGCAAATAATAAACGTCAATAGATAGATAACTGTATATAAAAGTTTGCTTTTACAAAAACTTATGTCCAAGACGCATATGGCCACATAGCCTATCATATCAAAAATACATGTAGTCAAAATATGATTCTATGGCCTCCTAGTAGACTATCCCCAATGATGTTCACGATAACAGACAACCACGACGGCTACTTTTCACAACAACTGACCAATGTACTCATGTACTCTAATGGTGTAAAACTACAGTCTCATAGGAATCTAGTTGACCCTAGTCTCTGGTATGATTTGGGCAAATCCCTCAACGCGACACTCAAACTCTGTGAGAGTCTCAAGTATGATGAGATCCTACATCTCGTCCCGTGCCCTTACAACAACCTGTGCTCCAATCTGTGCATGTGGTGGTTCTCCCAGACTTTGAAGATAAGATGAACCCACTGGTCGAACAGGTCCAACGCCTGCATGTAAAATTGATAGTTATTCTTGAATATATACAAGATAAACAAAAAAATTATAAAACCAAAAAAAAAACATTCAAATTGATTTTATTTTACGTATGTAACCCCATTTCCCACCTTCGGGTAGCACGAGCTTTGGGTCTTTGTGAAAGTCCATTCCGACATGTAGGTAGTCTTAAATCATAATGAGATGCATACAAAATCATCAAAAGAAAACAAGTGTAAAACTCATGGAAGAAGGACCTGCACATCGAGACATGAGCTCTACCCATCGCCTCATCCATGGAGCCCTGGGATCTAGAATCTCAATAGAAATATGTTGAGGACGAAGTATGGAATCCTCTCTAAGGTGAATGATATCAATAGGAAACCATATCAAAAAATTTTAACCCTTCCATCCTTTTCTTTAGTAAGTTGTTCCTTCATATTCGCTAACACCCCCTCGCTCCAATTAAAAACTGTTGGTTCTATGCATTCTAATGCATATTTCATTTGGGACATGTTAGCCAAATGTAGAGTAGCATTACCAACCAATCTATCCATGATAAAAAGGATTTTCCTGAGAGGCAAATGGACCACATCCTTAATCTTGATTTTCCCATATTTTGTTAGTTGGGAACGAGGTCTACAATGTGCAACAATATAATATTTGATAGTCTCATCGCCCCTTCTCTAACTAGACAAAGAGATAGGAGCTAACCTCCTTGATAAACCTGTCAAGAAATAAATATCTTCCACTTGTATGCTGAGCATATGTGCTCCGAGCCTAAAACATCGTGCCTGAACATCCCATGCTTTGACTAGGTACTCCAATAATTCTAGTTGGGCTTTCATGCTAGGTAGAAAAAAGAACTTGAGAAGTCCACAATCTCTCAAACCATGAATACTAGTTGGATCATTGGTAGCATCCATGTCATGGGTCTCATATTCTCTTTGTCACCGAATCAAAGCCATTTTTATTCCTATGGATACCTGCAATGAAATAAGAAGAATCTTTAGAATAAGTCCCATGAAAAAAATTGAGGAAAATTTGAGTAGAAATCACAAATCCCTTTTTTGAAATGTGCCTAGCGCACCCTACTAAAGGAAGATAGAGTGTTGTAGCACACCCTCCCCTCTCTGGAAGGTGTGCTAAAGCACTCTTCCCAGTGCAAATATTCCTGGTCCAGTGCACCTTTCAACATTGAAAGTGTGTGTTGGAGTTAGGGCACAATATTAAACCCCTAAAGCACTCAAAACTCAAAAAATTGTGCATGAAATACAAAATGGAAACCATGAAAAGAAAGAGAAAGATAAGATCTCATACCTAGAAGTGACGACATTCAAAATGGTACACCAGATTGGCCACAATCAATTGCTAAAATTCGAGGAAAACAAGAACTCAAAGCTCACTCACAAGGAGGTAAAAATGCAAATGGTAAAAATAAAATTACTTTTTATCTATTTATTGTCATTTTTATTATTATTTTATTAAATTTTATTATTTTGACCTAATTTTACCATGTATCATATATTTTTAATCTTTTGATGTTGTTCTCAGCAGGATAACAATTGTTTGAAGGTTTTAATGGAAATTTTGAGTTGAATTATGTCATTTGGAAAGTGGAGCATACTTTAAACTCTTTTTTTGGCTTTGTAAACTCACGAAAAAAGGAACCCCTTGGAGTCCTTTATCAGTTGTTTTCAAATTCCCTAAACATGAAAAGATTGTTGAGCACTTGTATTTTTGAACTTGTTAAAATAAATGAAAATATGTCTACTTAGTATACTTTTAACACTTTTCCATACTGAGATAAACTATTTATGAAAAAGGAATACCTTAGTCGAACATGGTTAAGAGGTTCTCCTAAGTATCGTTTTTCACCTTTTGAACTCAAGAGACAATTTTATGAAAATGAACCTTTGGAGTTTTATTTTTTGCCTCTTATTCAAACTCTCTAAACATGAAAAAGGATCCAAGTTACACTTCTGTTGGACTCGTAAAATGATCAAACAACGTTGAACTTGTCAAATATGACAAGAATGAACCACTCCTTCTCAGGATTTGTTAAAAATACTTAGAGGGATTCATCCAAAATATGAACTTACAGGTCAAGCTTATGTCATCCTACTTAAGCTTGTCAAAAATAAAGAGGTACTGACCCACGGGGGCTTCACTCAATGAACCTCCGACATATCATGTGCGTTCTTGGCATATTAAATAATACCCTTAATTTGACTACATATTGGAAAATGCCTCTAAATATCACATAATTTAACTCCCTGCGAATATGTAACTAATACACCTTCCCAATTAAAAAAACCCCTACTTTCACTAAATATTGTAGGTATCCATTTTTTCATTAATATTTTTTATACCCCTTTATTTTTTTTCATTATCTTTGAGCTCAATTTTTTATACCTTCCAATATAAAAACCCTTTACCCCCTATATATCCCCCAAAATAATGTGTCATTTTTACCTCATAATATATCCCCCAATATGAACCCACATGCTATGATATTGCTCCTCCAGTGAAGTCCACATGTACTAACTAGAAATGGTTGGGGAAATCAGGAAAATATAGTAGTTCACCTATTAATGGAATTGAGTCACTCTTGAACATGACACTCTTTCACTTCATCTCCATGACTGTTGGGTTGGGAAATTTTCTTGCCTCTTTGGTTCACCACACCATATCAAAAGCCTCCATAATCAGTTTTGGGTCAATGCTTCCAACTCCATAAAGTGTCATTGATATGTTCAAGAGGAGTCCTTCAATTGATATCTGCTGCAATACTCTTAAGCCTTCATTCATGTCTTCCATTCTTGAACTAGTTCCACATCAACATCATTTTGTCTCAAATATGGATACACATTTTGTGTCATTGATGGGGGATACATCAAGACCGTCTTGTGATGGGTCACTTCCTGTTAACATTAGCTCATTATCCAAATCCCTTCGATACCTTAGGGCTTGCATACATCAATGACAAGTTTCCTCACTCTCAGCGATATGTTTTCATCATTGGCCTTCAATCAAAAGATTTTGTGTGGTGTTTGACTTCAACTCATTCATTCACACCATACGAATTGAAATATGGTACCTTGAGATTCATTAACATCATCGGTGGTTTCTATTGGGTCTATTAATGAATTACATCATTGGCCGTTAATCAGATGGTGTTTACTGTGTTGAACTCCAACTCATTTATTCAAATGGTTATACACGTACACCAAAGCGATCGAGTGAATGAGATAGAAGACCCCAGATCTAGTTTCATCCATCCGAGTTATGATTTTAGGATTAATACAAGATTACAAAGTATGATGGATATGATCATTCAGATAGTCATGCAAACATGGGTCCACTCTCTGTCATCAGTGGACATGACTTATTTATCATTGTACATGTAATGTTAGCTTATGTGTTGAGCATGGGTATGCCTCCCTCAGCAGTGATATCACGATGAAAATGTATTGTAACAAATGATGATCTCAACCAATTGTTCTTGATTTGTACTTGTCACAAGGTATTTCATTTCAGTCATCAACTGTCGCTTCTGACTTTGTATTTTAGGGGGGAATATTTTACAAGCCATTTTGTCACATTTGGTCAATAGGCCTGAAAACTTAATAAATCAATATCCATGAACACTTTGTCATCATCCCTTCACAAATCCCTAAGAAGAACCTCTCCAAAAAGTTCTGAGTTTCTGGGGCAAATTGCTCAAAAATATTATTTTTAGCCTCAACACAACTTTCCTTCTTAGTCACCCGTGTTTTGTGCATGTTTCATGCTTTTGCACCTGCACTGATCAACACTAATTTCTCCCTTCTACAAGAGCGTTGATTCTAGAAATTCTGGAAAAATAAAAAAATATTTCTAAAGCTTCCAAGGTAGTTTTAACCATTTACCATGGATAGAGAATTCAAACCCTATCTTGCAAAACTCATATCTTATCCCTTTAAATCATCCTCCCATCATAAGTGGAACTCAAGCTTAGATTCGTAATTGGATAAAAATTCCTAAACTACCATACTCCTCCTATAAGTTTACTACCTCCCATAAGGTCTAGGTTGGCTTTTGGAGATTGATAGTACCCTTACGCTGCTTCTTTGAGCCTAAAGGACTCACCATATTCATGCATTAGGGTTGATGTTGAGGTGTGCTTTGTGACAAGGAAGGACAATTCAACTTTGGGAGACATCTTCAAAGTCACCTACTATTTATGGTTGTAAACTCTACCCTATATTTGTCAATACAAAGAGTATCTTGTTTTCCTATATTTATTGTGTTATGTTTTCACTTGTATATTTCAATGCCATGCCGATTCATTGAATATAGATTTAAGATTATGCTACATAGAAGTTTTGGATCCTTTGCTTGTTTTAGTCGTGTGTGTAATTTCTAATTATAGCACTTGGAGCTACAATTGGAGCTTACAAGTGAGGAGGAAAGGAAGACTTGCTTCTAATTCTAGGTAGGCTTCTTTCCCATTCTCTAATTTCTCTAAGGAAAAATTCATGCTTTTTGTCTTCTGTTGTTATAGATTAGACCACTAGATATAAAGAATTCACCTTTATTCGCAATGGTGAAAATTCCGCATAACAATGACCTTCCTATGGAGTGCACTCTTCCCCTGTAACTATTGTTCTCACATATTTGAGTTGGTTGAGATGGTTATCATAGTATATATTATTTTATTTGCTCCACTTGAGTTAGCTAACACACATTTTGGAGGTTATACTTGTCCATGATCTACTTTTTATCCACATGTGTGACCCCATCTGTTGTTAGAGCATTTCGTGGAGGATGTACTACTTATTGGACCTTATACACATGCTAGAGAAGGTATTTGGCCATGGTTTTAGAGGGAACCCATCTTCTTGAGAAGTTGTTTATGCTATCTCTTATTATTTTATTTTATCTTGACCATATACTCTCTAATTTTTTGGAGAGTTACAACTTTTGGGCTAGGAGGTTATATATCTATAGTATTTTATTCATGAGGTTGTTGGGATCTCTTCCTATAGAAAAATCTTTTTATTCATTTGTCAAAGTTGATGGAGAATAGTTGGAAAGAACTCCCATTTTAATATCTTAGATGTGTCTTGAGGAATATTGTGTAGGGTGACTTGGAGCACTTGTGTAACAACCCTAATAAAATTCTATGTAAAAATATATAAGACCATTATTGATGGGACACTTATTCCAAGTTGAATGTTGGGAAAGACATCCTAGGGGGCGTTGATTTGGTTATTTATGGCTAAAAAAATTGGCAAAGGCTTTGGAAAGGAAAAATGGCATTTTTGACACATTTATTTATGAAAATAATGAAAATTAGGAGAAAAGGGAGGTGAAAGGTCATAGGTTGCATGTGTGGAGAAAATTGAAGGAAAATAATGGAAAACGAAGAAAATAGAGGCCTCATTCATAAAAAGGCTTTTGAGGATCAGTTGGTAACCTTTTGTTAGTTGAGTTTTGGAGCTCTCTCATTATTCTCTCTCTCTCACTCTTGGAAACTTAGAGTTTTCTTTGAGCAATTTTGGCATTGGAGCAAGAAAGGTAAAGAAGGCAAGAGGAAGCAAAGATCAAGTAGGGAAAGGAAGGATCAAACAACTACATCAGGATTCATTGCAGGTATAGACTTGCATGTGTATTTTCCTTTCCAGATTTGGCATGCATGGCATTGCATGTGGTTATTTTCTATCATGGCATGGGTTTTTCTAGGTGTAATAATGTTTTTTAGCCTAGCCTTGCCATTTCCGAATAGCCATGGTGTGATGGGATTCTCATGTTTTGGTTGAGTTGGATTACCAGATGGATTCAAAGCTGAGTGGGGTGGATCTCCGAATGGTATAGCACATGGCCTAGTAGTCCCTGAACGAGATTGTGGATCATGGTAAAGCCATTGGCCTAATGACACCTAAGCTAGACTATGGGTTGCGGTAAAGGAAGGATTGTGTTGCTTCGGTGGGCCTAGGAATCCTTGCTGGTAAAGGGCAAGATATATGGTAAATCCAAGAGGTGGTTTTCTCTCTATTAGGCCTAGTAATCTCGGATTTGGGATATGTGATAAACCCTAGAGAGTGGGTCTTGATTTAGGGCCTAGTGATCTAGGTTTGGATTACAGTAAATCCTGAGAGAGCAGGAGGCAGAAACATTCCTCACAGTGTAGGTGGAGAAATCCGGTGGCATCCAAACTTGTTTGGACTAGTGATCAGGTGGCGATCACGGTAAAGCCTGTTACGATGTGTTCATTGTGTTTGCCTAGTGATTCAGGATGGATTAAGATAAAGCTTGGTTTCTATTGATGAGTGTGGGGTGGTTTAGCCTCGATATGCCCCGGTTGGTTCTTTTGGTTTAAGTCCCACATTCATGCTTGGAATATGGCACAGGAGTGAATGGCTAAAGAGAGATTTGGCTCAGCCATTCTATGGTTGGGTGGAACATGGAAGTCCTATCTCGGGTTTGGTTTTTGCATCTTTAATGAAAGGTTATTTCTCCTTGTATTTCTATGAGCATTTTGATGGATTATATGTGGACCATATGGTTGCACTTCCATGAGTATTTCTCTTATTATTATGTTGGTTATATGTGTGTTTTATGACAACAACTATGTATGACTCTCAACATGTTTTTACTTGTAAATGAATGGATGATGTATCTATGGCCTAATAGATGATAATGCAATAAATGACATGGGGGAACAATAGTTCATAGTGATTCTCAAATAAGTATGAGATCCCTACACTTAATTATATTATTTACACCTATAGGTTACATGCTGATGATATGTTTGAAGAAATGCTTGGCATGGATGGTAGGGGTCTGATTAAGGTCTTGTTCAACTTATTGCTTTTTCATCATTGTTTCCTTGTTCTTTTATTGTTCCTGAGTTATCATTCCATTCTAGGCAGTGACCTGGGCTCTGGGCCTGAAAAAGTGGCTCAAATCCTGGGGTCGTTGGTATAGCACTGAGAAATTTAGTCTCTGGTAACTAGCAGGCAAGTTTTTGAGAACGACTTTGGGTCTCTGGATGCTCTCTTGCCTATAGCATGGGAGCAACTAAGGCCTAAGATGTCCAGAACATGAGTGGGACCTAGGGATAGGATGTCTAAGTGGCTAACATGTCTCTTGAGGGTTCTGTTGTTCATGTGGATAGGTTGGTTCATGCGTTCCATCGACTCCACTTCCTTAAGGTCACATAGGAGGTCGAATCCAATCATAGTAGCCTCTTGTCGCATATTTACCCCGATTGGCTGGTTACTTGGGTAGATGTGTGAGGAGGGTGTTACAACTTGTTTATTCAAGGTTTCTTGGAGGAAATAACTACTACAAGGACAAAGAAGGAGCACTATGTTGCCTTGGAGGAATCTATAAGGTAAAGTTAATTGATGCCTTATGTTTTTTAATCATTTATTTTTATATTTAAGACATCAAGCTTTGAACATCAATGCTTTCAAGTTATTTTCTTAGAATAGAGACAAAGTTTACCTTTGGTAACTTATAATTTGATTCATCTAGGATGATTCTCCCCAACAGCCTGGAATTTCCAAGTGTCTTACCTAGAGGGTTACAAGGCATATTTATTTGGTGCTTGTAGACCCCAATAGGACTAAATACAAGCAACGGCTCAAGTAGGACTAAATGCGACTCCACAAACCAAGTAGACAAAAGCACTGATCTAATCCTTCTTTTCCAACCATTAGAAATTTTAAATCTGATTTTTTCTTAGTTCATTAGAAGATCCATAGTGGTGAAGTTTCATTTCAAAGTTTCAAATCCCATAATAAGATCTATCTTTAAGACACACAATTGATGAATGAGAAATAATGCAAATTAATTAATAATAAGATGCATAATAAAAACAAGGATGAATTGATAAAAAAATAAAACTTCTAATAAAAACTTAAAACAAAAAACATAATTTAATATAAATTACAAATAAAACAAGTGAAATAAATTTAAGATTAGAGATTGAATATTATAACTATTTTATAAAAAAAAATAAAGATAAATTATTTTATATTATATATAATAAACTAAATAAAAAATAAAATAAAATAAAAATATATAAACATATTATATCCAAATATAACTTAAAAAAATTAATAATATACAACTCAATAATAAAAATTAAAAAAAAACCTGAAAAACATATTTTCAAAAATTAATAATATAAACTTACATAATAAAAATTATGAAAAAAACCTGAAAAGCATATTGAAGAATCAAGACACATAGCAAAAGACAAGAAGGAAAAATGAGAAACAAAACTAAACTAACGAAATAAATTAATAAGATATTATTAAGATTCAAAAATATGAAAACAATCTCAAAGCGATAAAAGTGGAGAAAAAATATATTTGGATTATTTTATGTATTTTCTTATTTCTTCGCTTTTATCGCTTTGAGATTATTTCAATTTTATTTATTCATTATTTTACTTTTGTGTTATTTTTAATACGAATTGTTAATCACATCAAGAAGTTTGTGTTTGTTTTTTACTATTTATGATTATGATTATGTGTTTTAAAGATTGGAATGTCAACATCGATGAATGTGGTCTATTTAACTAGTTTTAAAAATTTAGTTAATCACATTAATTTCTTGAAATTATTTGTTTTTTATTATGCACATTACATATGAGATTACATTCTCTCTCATTTATTCTCTTATGGGCCCTAAAGATGAATGTGGTCATGGGATCCACAGTGTCAACATCTAACAACACTACTACGATAACCATAGAACGATTAAAACTCCATTTCTTTTTGTGTAGGGCATTCAATTTAGGACTTTAATTGAATTTGTCTCTTACATTCATATTGCATTTCAAGATAAAAGATTAAATTCCACATTTGGTTAAAGTATTATTATGTTTTATGCCCATTAATTTTCCTTTTAAGGTTAGATTTTCACTATTTTCACACAATTTTATGAAGAAGTTTAAAAAGTACTATAAAACATTTTAGGTTTGTTTAAAATTAAAAAAATTATAAAAAACTAATTAAATATATTATATTTTAAATTATTATTATTATTAAATTATATATATATATAATAAGATTTTTAATTATGGATATTCAACTTTATTTTACTATTGTGATTTTGAATCTATAAATAGACTTTGTTACAATACCAAGAGTTAATACCATGAATTACCAATATCACATGCTAAAAAAACCAATACTCACTTAATATGGCACTTGTTCATAAGACATTTTTTTAATTAATCAATTTAATTAAAACAATCAAAATGACATAACTACTCTGGAGGACCTAGAAGAAACTGCATAAGGAAATAGGAGGCGTGGAGGACTAAAGGAAGGCATATGTGTTGTCTATTCTATCTATGAGCAGTAGTGAGGGATTGTACTGAGAGCTAGATAGCTTGAGATCTAAAGCTTTGTGTAATCCTGAGATATTTCCACTTGTATGATAATACAGATAGGAGGGTTTTTAGCTAAGGCTTTCCCCATAGTATTCTTCTGTGTTTTATGTGTGATTGAATCTTTTTCTCTATTATATGTGTTCTTTTTTATCTTGCTCAAAATCGATTACGCTTCCGCAAGTTTGATAACAGAAGTAGATCAAGTATTTTGCTTTAGTTACATTGCATTATCAGGTGATCTACAGTGAGAATTTCTACATCAACATCCATTCTCTATTTCCCTCGATCTCTAAAAAGGTGGTGTGCTTATTGTACATAGTACGGACCGTTTGTGCTCTCCTCTCATCATAAGAGGCTTCCTGTTTTGATTTGACTCAAATGTATTGGAAGTCTTATCCTAGTTTATCTGGTTGAAAGTATAGGAGGTGAGAGCCCTTAAATGTATGTCCCCCACATATGGGACCAGGTTAAATTCTTTGTCATCACGCAAGAAGTATCCATGCTGTGGTGGTTCTCCCAGACTTTGAAGATAAGATGAACCCACTGGTTGAACAGGTCCAACATTTGCATGTAAAATCGATAGTTAGTCTTGGATATATAAAAGATAACAAAAAACTTATAAAACCAAAAAAAAACATTCAAAATTATTTTATTTTACGTGTGTCGCCCCATTTCCCACCTTCAGGTAGCACGAGCTTTGGGTCTTCATGAAAGTCCATTCTAACATATAGGTAGCCTTAAATCATAATGAGATGCATACACAACCATAAAAAGAAAAAAAGTGTAAAACTCATGGAAGAAGGACCTGCATGTCGAGACATGAGCTCTACCCATCGCCTCATCCATGGAGCCCTGGGATCCAGAATCTCAAGAGAAATATGTTGAGGATGAAGTAATGGAATCCTCTATAAGGCAAATGATATCAATATGAAACCATATCAAAAGTTTTTAACCCTTCCATCCTTTTCTTTAGTAAGTTGTTCCTTCATATCCACTAACACCCCCTCACTCAAATTAAAAACTATTGGTTCTATGCATTATAATGCATATTTCATTTGCGACATGTTATCCAAATGTAGAGTAGCACTACCAACCAATCTATCCATGATAAAAAGGATTTTCCTGAGAGGCAAATGGACCACATCCTTAATCTTGATTTCCCATCTTTTGTTGGCTGGGAACGAGGTATACAATGTGCAACAATATAATATTTGACAGTCTCATTGCCCCTTCTCGAACTAGACAAAGAGATAGGAGCCAACCTCCTTGATAAACCTGTTAAGAAATAAATATCTTCCACCTATATGCTGAGCATATGTGCTCCAAGCCTAAAACATTGTTCCTGAACATCCCATGCTTTGACTAGGTACTCCAATAATTCTACTTGGGCTCTCATGCCAGGTAGAAAAAATAACTTGAGAAGTCCACAATCTCTCAAACCATGAATACTAGTTGGATCATTGGTAGAATCCATGTTATGGGTATCATATTCTCTTTATCACCGAATCAAAGCCATTTTTATTCCTATGGATACCTGCAATGAAATAAGAAGAATCTTTAGAATAAGCCCCATGAAAAAAATTGAGGAAATTTTGAGTAGAAATCACAAATCCCTTTTTTGAAATGTGCCCAGCACACCCTATTAAAGGAGTATAGAGTGTTGTATCACACCCTCCCCTCTATGGAAGGTACGTTAAAGCGCTCTTCCTAGTGCAAATATTCCTGGCCCAGTGCACCTTTCAACACTGAAAGTGTGTGTTGGAGTTAGGGCACAATATTAAACCCCTAAAGCACTCAAAACTCAAAAAATTGTGCATGAAATACAAAATGGAAACCATGAAAAGAAAGAGAAAGATAAGATCTCATACCTAGAAGTGACGACATTCAAAATGGTACACCAGATTGGCCACAATCAATTGCTAAAATTCGAGGAAAACAAGAACTCAAAGCTCACTCACAAGGAGGTAAAAATGCAAATGGTAAAAATAAAATTACTTTTTATCTATTTATTGTCATTTTTATTATTATTTTATTAAATTTTATTATTTTGACCTAATTTTACCATGTATCATATATTTTTAATCTTTTGATGTTGTTCTCAGCAGGATAACAATTGTTTGAAGGTTTTAATGGAAATTTTGAGTTGAATTATGTCATTTGGAAAGTGGAGCATACTTTAAACTCTTTTTTTGGCTTTGTAAACTCACGAAAAAAGGAACCCCTTGGAGTCCTTTATCAGTTGTTTTCAAATTCCCTAAACATGAAAAGATTGTTGAGCACTTGTATTTTTGAACTTGTTAAAATAAATGAAAATATGTCTACTTAGTATACTTTTAACACTTTTCCATACTGAGATAAACTATTTATGAAAAAGGAATACCTTAGTCGAACATGGTTAAGAGGTTCTCCTAAGTATCGTTTTTCACCTTTTGAACTCAAGAGACAATTTTATGAAAATGAACCTTTGGAGTTTTATTTTTTGCCTCTTATTCAAACTCTCTAAACATGAAAAAGGATCCAAGTTACACTTCTGTTGGACTCGTAAAATGATCAAACAACGTTGAACTTGTCAAATATGACAAGAATGAACCACTCCTTCTCAGGATTTGTTAAAAATACTTAGAGGGATTCATCCAAAATATGAACTTACAGGTCAAGCTTATGTCATCCTACTTAAGCTTGTCAAAAATAAAGAGGTACTGACCCACGGGGGCTTCACTCAATGAACCTCCGACATATCATGTGCGTTCTTGGCATATTAAATAATACCCTTAATTTGACTACATATTGGAAAATGCCTCTAAATATCACATAATTTAACTCCCTGCGAATATGTAACTAATACACCTTCCCAATTAAAAAAACCCCTACTTTCACTAAATATTGTAGGTATCCATTTTTTCATTAATATTTTTTATACCCCTTTATTTTTTTTCATTATCTTTGAGCTCAATTTTTTATACCTTCCAATATAAAAACCCTTTACCCCCTATATATCCCCCAAAATAATGTGTCATTTTTACCTCATAATATATCCCCCAATATGAACCCACATGCTATGATATTGCTCCTCCAGTGAAGTCCACATGTACTAACTAGAAATGGTTGGGGAAATCAGGAAAATATAGTAGTTCACCTATTAATGGAATTGAGTCACTCTTGAACATGACACTCTTTCACTTCATCTCCATGACTGTTGGGTTGGGAAATTTTCTTGCCTCTTTGGTTCACCACACCATATCAAAAGCCTCCATAATCAGTTTTGGGTCAATGCTTCCAACTCCATAAAGTGTCATTGATATGTTCAAGAGGAGTCCTTCAATTGATATCTGCTGCAATACTCTTAAGCCTTCATTCATGTCTTCCATTCTTGAACTAGTTCCACATCAACATCATTTTGTCTCAAATATGGATACACATTTTGTGTCATTGATGGGGGATACATCAAGACCGTCTTGTGATGGGTCACTTCCTGTTAACATTAGCTCATTATCCAAATCCCTTCGATACCTTAGGGCTTGCATACATCAATGACAAGTTTCCTCACTCTCAGCGATATGTTTTCATCATTGGCCTTCAATCAAAAGATTTTGTGTGGTGTTTGACTTCAACTCATTCATTCACACCATACGAATTGAAATATGGTACCTTGAGATTCATTAACATCATCGGTGGTTTCTATTGGGTCTATTAATGAATTACATCATTGGCCGTTAATCAGATGGTGTTTACTGTGTTGAACTCCAACTCATTTATTCAAATGGTTATACACGTACACCAAAGCGATCGAGTGAATGAGATAGAAGACCCCAGATCTAGTTTCATCCATCCGAGTTATGATTTTAGGATTAATACAAGATTACAAAGTATGATGGATATGATCATTCAGATAGTCATGCAAACATGGGTCCACTCTCTGTCATCAGTGGACATGACTTATTTATCATTGTACATGTAATGTTAGCTTATGTGTTGAGCATGGGTATGCCTCCCTCAGCAGTGATATCACGATGAAAATGTATTGTAACAAATGATGATCTCAACCAATTGTTCTTGATTTGTACTTGTCACAAGGTATTTCATTTCAGTCATCAACTGTCGCTTCTGACTTTGTATTTTAGGGGGGAATATTTTACAAGCCATTTTGTCACATTTGGTCAATAGGCCTGAAAACTTAATAAATCAATATCCATGAACACTTTGTCATCATCCCTTCACAAATCCCTAAGAAGAACCTCTCCAAAAAGTTCTGAGTTTCTGGGGCAAATTGCTCAAAAATATTATTTTTAGCCTCAACACAACTTTCCTTCTTAGTCACCCGTGTTTTGTGCATGTTTCATGCTTTTGCACCTGCACTGATCAACACTAATTTCTCCCTTCTACAAGAGCGTTGATTCTAGAAATTCTGGAAAAATAAAAAAATATTTCTAAAGCTTCCAAGGTAGTTTTAACCATTTACCATGGATAGAGAATTCAAACCCTATCTTGCAAAACTCATATCTTATCCCTTTAAATCATCCTCCCATCATAAGTGGAACTCAAGCTTAGATTCGTAATTGGATAAAAATTCCTAAACTACCATACTCCTCCTATAAGTTTACTACCTCCCATAAGGTCTAGGTTGGCTTTTGGAGATTGATAGTACCCTTACGCTGCTTCTTTGAGCCTAAAGGACTCACCATATTCATGCATTAGGGTTGATGTTGAGGTGTGCTTTGTGACAAGGAAGGACAATTCAACTTTGGGAGACATCTTCAAAGTCACCTACTATTTATGGTTGTAAACTCTACCCTATATTTGTCAATACAAAGAGTATCTTGTTTTCCTATATTTATTGTGTTATGTTTTCACTTGTATATTTCAATGCCATGCCGATTCATTGAATATAGATTTAAGATTATGCTACATAGAAGTTTTGGATCCTTTGCTTGTTTTAGTCGTGTGTGTAATTTCTAATTATAGCACTTGGAGCTACAATTGGAGCTTACAAGTGAGGAGGAAAGGAAGACTTGCTTCTAATTCTAGGTAGGCTTCTTTCCCATTCTCTAATTTCTCTAAGGAAAAATTCATGCTTTTTGTCTTCTGTTGTTATAGATTAGACCACTAGATATAAAGAATTCACCTTTATTCGCAATGGTGAAAATTCCGCATAACAATGACCTTCCTATGGAGTGCACTCTTCCCCTGTAACTATTGTTCTCACATATTTGAGTTGGTTGAGATGGTTATCATAGTATATATTATTTTATTTGCTCCACTTGAGTTAGCTAACACACATTTTGGAGGTTATACTTGTCCATGATCTACTTTTTATCCACATGTGTGACCCCATCTGTTGTTAGAGCATTTCGTGGAGGATGTACTACTTATTGGACCTTATACACATGCTAGAGAAGGTATTTGGCCATGGTTTTAGAGGGAACCCATCTTCTTGAGAAGTTGTTTATGCTATCTCTTATTATTTTATTTTATCTTGACCATATACTCTCTAATTTTTTGGAGAGTTACAACTTTTGGGCTAGGAGGTTATATATCTATAGTATTTTATTCATGAGGTTGTTGGGATCTCTTCCTATAGAAAAATCTTTTTATTCATTTGTCAAAGTTGATGGAGAATAGTTGGAAAGAACTCCCATTTTAATATCTTAGATGTGTCTTGAGGAATATTGTGTAGGGTGACTTGGAGCACTTGTGTAACAACCCTAATAAAATTCTATGTAAAAATATATAAGACCATTATTGATGGGACACTTATTCCAAGTTGAATGTTGGGAAAGACATCCTAGGGGGCGTTGATTTGGTTATTTATGGCTAAAAAAATTGGCAAAGGCTTTGGAAAGGAAAAATGGCATTTTTGACACATTTATTTATGAAAATAATGAAAATTAGGAGAAAAGGGAGGTGAAAGGTCATAGGTTGCATGTGTGGAGAAAATTGAAGGAAAATAATGGAAAACGAAGAAAATAGAGGCCTCATTCATAAAAAGGCTTTTGAGGATCAGTTGGTAACCTTTTGTTAGTTGAGTTTTGGAGCTCTCTCATTATTCTCTCTCTCTCACTCTTGGAAACTTAGAGTTTTCTTTGAGCAATTTTGGCATTGGAGCAAGAAAGGTAAAGAAGGCAAGAGGAAGCAAAGATCAAGTAGGGAAAGGAAGGATCAAACAACTACATCAGGATTCATTGCAGGTATAGACTTGCATGTGTATTTTCCTTTCCAGATTTGGCATGCATGGCATTGCATGTGGTTATTTTCTATCATGGCATGGGTTTTTCTAGGTGTAATAATGTTTTTTAGCCTAGCCTTGCCATTTCCGAATAGCCATGGTGTGATGGGATTCTCATGTTTTGGTTGAGTTGGATTACCAGATGGATTCAAAGCTGAGTGGGGTGGATCTCCGAATGGTATAGCACATGGCCTAGTAGTCCCTGAACGAGATTGTGGATCATGGTAAAGCCATTGGCCTAATGACACCTAAGCTAGACTATGGGTTGCGGTAAAGGAAGGATTGTGTTGCTTCGGTGGGCCTAGGAATCCTTGCTGGTAAAGGGCAAGATATATGGTAAATCCAAGAGGTGGTTTTCTCTCTATTAGGCCTAGTAATCTCGGATTTGGGATATGTGATAAACCCTAGAGAGTGGGTCTTGATTTAGGGCCTAGTGATCTAGGTTTGGATTACAGTAAATCCTGAGAGAGCAGGAGGCAGAAACATTCCTCACAGTGTAGGTGGAGAAATCCGGTGGCATCCAAACTTGTTTGGACTAGTGATCAGGTGGCGATCACGGTAAAGCCTGTTACGATGTGTTCATTGTGTTTGCCTAGTGATTCAGGATGGATTAAGATAAAGCTTGGTTTCTATTGATGAGTGTGGGGTGGTTTAGCCTCGATATGCCCCGGTTGGTTCTTTTGGTTTAAGTCCCACATTCATGCTTGGAATATGGCACAGGAGTGAATGGCTAAAGAGAGATTTGGCTCAGCCATTCTATGGTTGGGTGGAACATGGAAGTCCTATCTCGGGTTTGGTTTTTGCATCTTTAATGAAAGGTTATTTCTCCTTGTATTTCTATGAGCATTTTGATGGATTATATGTGGACCATATGGTTGCACTTCCATGAGTATTTCTCTTATTATTATGTTGGTTATATGTGTGTTTTATGACAACAACTATGTATGACTCTCAACATGTTTTTACTTGTAAATGAATGGATGATGTATCTATGGCCTAATAGATGATAATGCAATAAATGACATGGGGGAACAATAGTTCATAGTGATTCTCAAATAAGTATGAGATCCCTACACTTAATTATATTATTTACACCTATAGGTTACATGCTGATGATATGTTTGAAGAAATGCTTGGCATGGATGGTAGGGGTCTGATTAAGGTCTTGTTCAACTTATTGCTTTTTCATCATTGTTTCCTTGTTCTTTTATTGTTCCTGAGTTATCATTCCATTCTAGGCAGTGACCTGGGCTCTGGGCCTGAAAAAGTGGCTCAAATCCTGGGGTCGTTGGTATAGCACTGAGAAATTTAGTCTCTGGTAACTAGCAGGCAAGTTTTTGAGAACGACTTTGGGTCTCTGGATGCTCTCTTGCCTATAGCATGGGAGCAACTAAGGCCTAAGATGTCCAGAACATGAGTGGGACCTAGGGATAGGATGTCTAAGTGGCTAACATGTCTCTTGAGGGTTCTGTTGTTCATGTGGATAGGTTGGTTCATGCGTTCCATCGACTCCACTTCCTTAAGGTCACATAGGAGGTCGAATCCAATCATAGTAGCCTCTTGTCGCATATTTACCCCGATTGGCTGGTTACTTGGGTAGATGTGTGAGGAGGGTGTTACAACTTGTTTATTCAAGGTTTCTTGGAGGAAATAACTACTACAAGGACAAAGAAGGAGCACTATGTTGCCTTGGAGGAATCTATAAGGTAAAGTTAATTGATGCCTTATGTTTTTTAATCATTTATTTTTATATTTAAGACATCAAGCTTTGAACATCAATGCTTTCAAGTTATTTTCTTAGAATAGAGACAAAGTTTACCTTTGGTAACTTATAATTTGATTCATCTAGGATGATTCTCCCCAACAGCCTGGAATTTCCAAGTGTCTTACCTAGAGGGTTACAAGGCATATTTATTTGGTGCTTGTAGACCCCAATAGGACTAAATACAAGCAACGGCTCAAGTAGGACTAAATGCGACTCCACAAACCAAGTAGACAAAAGCACTGATCTAATCCTTCTTTTCCAACCATTAGAAATTTTAAATCTGATTTTTTCTTAGTTCATTAGAAGATCCATAGTGGTGAAGTTTCATTTCAAAGTTTCAAATCCCATAATAAGATCTATCTTTAAGACACACAATTGATGAATGAGAAATAATGCAAATTAATTAATAATAAGATGCATAATAAAAACAAGGATGAATTGATAAAAAAATAAAACTTCTAATAAAAACTTAAAACAAAAAACATAATTTAATATAAATTACAAATAAAACAAGTGAAATAAATTTAAGATTAGAGATTGAATATTATAACTATTTTATAATAAAAAAAATAAAGATAAAATATATTTTATATTTATATATAATTAAATAAATAAAAAAAAAATAAAATAAAATATTATATACATATATATATCCAAATATAACTTAAAAAATTAATAATATAAACTCACATAATAAAAATTATGAAAAAAAACCTGAAAAACATATTTTCAAAAATTAATAATATAAACTTACATAATAAAAATTATGAAAAAAACCTGAAAAGCATATTGAAGAATCAAGACACATAGCAAAAGACAAGAAGGAAAAATGAGAAACAAAACTAAACTAACGAAATAAATTAATAAGATATTATTAAGATTCAAAAATATGAAAACAATCTCAAAGCGATAAAAGTGGAGAAAAAATATATTTGGATTATTTTATGTATTTTCTTATTTCTTCGCTTTTATCGCTTTGAGATTATTTCAATTTTATTTATTCATTATTTTACTTTTGTGTTATTTTTAATACGAATTGTTAATCACATCAAGAAGTTTGTGTTTGTTTTTTACTATTTATGATTATGATTATGTGTTTTAAAGATTGGAATGTCAACATCGATGAATGTGGTCTATTTAACTAGTTTTAAAAATTTAGTTAATCACATTAATTTCTTGAAATTATTTGTTTTTTATTATGCACATTACATATGAGATTACATTCTCTCTCATTTATTCTCTTATGGGCCCTAAAGATGAATGTGGTCATGGGATCCACAGTGTCAACATCTAACAACACTACTACGATAACCATAGAACGATTAAAACTCCATTTCTTTTTGTGTAGGGCATTCAATTTAGGACTTTAATTGAATTTGTCTCTTACATTCATATTGCATTTCAAGATAAAAGATTAAATTCCACATTTGGTTAAAGTATTATTATGTTTTATGCCCATTAATTTTCCTTTTAAGGTTAGATTTTCACTATTTTCACACAATTTTATGAAGAAGTTTAAAAAGTACTATAAAACATTTTAGGTTGTTAAAATTAAAAAAAATTATAAAACTAATTAAATTATAATTATATTTTAAATTATTTTATTATTAATTATATATATATATAAAATAAGATTTTTAATTATGGATATTCAACTTTATTTTACTATTGTGATTTTGAATCTATAAATAGACTTTGTTACAATACCAAGAGTTAATACCATGAATTACCAATATCACATGCTAAAAAAACCAATACTCACTTAATATGGCACTTGTTCATAAGACATTTTTTTAATTAATCAATTTAATTAAAACAATCAAAATGACATAACTACTCTGGAGGACCTAGAAGAAACTGCATAAGGAAATAGGAGGCGTGGAGGACTAAAGGAAGGCATATGTGTTGTCTATTCTATCTATGAGCAGTAGTGAGGGATTGTACTGAGAGCTAGATAGCTTGAGATCTAAAGCTTTGTGTAATCCTGAGATATTTCCACTTGTATGATAATACAGATAGGAGGGTTTTTAGCTAAGGCTTTCCCCATAGTATTCTTCTGTGTTTTATGTGTGATTGAATCTTTTTCTCTATTATATGTGTTCTTTTTTATCTTGCTCAAAATCGATTACGCTTCCGCAAGTTTGATAACAGAAGTAGATCAAGTATTTTGCTTTAGTTACATTGCATTATCAGGTGATCTACAGTGAGAATTTCTACATCAACATCCATTCTCTATTTCCCTCGATCTCTAAAAAGGTGGTGTGCTTATTGTACATAGTACGGACCGTTTGTGCTCTCCTCTCATCATAAGAGGCTTCCTGTTTTGATTTGACTCAAATGTATTGGAAGTCTTATCCTAGTTTATCTGGTTGAAAGTATAGGAGGTGAGAGCCCTTAAATGTATGTCCCCCACATATGGGACCAGGTTAAATTCTTTGTCATCACGCAAGAAGTATCCATGCTGTGGTGGTTCTCCCAGACTTTGAAGATAAGATGAACCCACTGGTTGAACAGGTCCAACATTTGCATGTAAAATCGATAGTTAGTCTTGGATATATAAAAGATAACAAAAAACTTATAAAACCAAAAAAAAACATTCAAAATTATTTTATTTTACGTGTGTCGCCCCATTTCCCACCTTCAGGTAGCACGAGCTTTGGGTCTTCATGAAAGTCCATTCTAACATATAGGTAGCCTTAAATCATAATGAGATGCATACACAACCATAAAAAGAAAAAAAGTGTAAAACTCATGGAAGAAGGACCTGCATGTCGAGACATGAGCTCTACCCATCGCCTCATCCATGGAGCCCTGGGATCCAGAATCTCAAGAGAAATATGTTGAGGATGAAGTAATGGAATCCTCTATAAGGCAAATGATATCAATATGAAACCATATCAAAAGTTTTTAACCCTTCCATCCTTTTCTTTAGTAAGTTGTTCCTTCATATCCACTAACACCCCCTCACTCAAATTAAAAACTATTGGTTCTATGCATTATAATGCATATTTCATTTGCGACATGTTATCCAAATGTAGAGTAGCACTACCAACCAATCTATCCATGATAAAAAGGATTTTCCTGAGAGGCAAATGGACCACATCCTTAATCTTGATTTCCCATCTTTTGTTGGCTGGGAACGAGGTATACAATGTGCAACAATATAATATTTGACAGTCTCATTGCCCCTTCTCGAACTAGACAAAGAGATAGGAGCCAACCTCCTTGATAAACCTGTTAAGAAATAAATATCTTCCACCTATATGCTGAGCATATGTGCTCCAAGCCTAAAACATTGTTCCTGAACATCCCATGCTTTGACTAGGTACTCCAATAATTCTACTTGGGCTCTCATGCCAGGTAGAAAAAATAACTTGAGAAGTCCACAATCTCTCAAACCATGAATACTAGTTGGATCATTGGTAGAATCCATGTTATGGGTATCATATTCTCTTTATCACCGAATCAAAGCCATTTTTATTCCTATGGATACCTGCAATGAAATAAGAAGAATCTTTAGAATAAGCCCCATGAAAAAAATTGAGGAAATTTTGAGTAGAAATCACAAATCCCTTTTTTGAAATGTGCCCAGCACACCCTATTAAAGGAGTATAGAGTGTTGTATCACACCCTCCCCTCTATGGAAGGTACGTTAAAGCGCTCTTCCTAGTGCAAATATTCCTGGCCCAGTGCACCTTTCAACACTGAAAGTGTGTGTTGGAGTTAGGGCACAATATTAAACCCCTAAAGCACTCAAAACTCAAAAAATTGTGCATGAAATACAAAATGGAAACCGTGAAAAGAAAGAGAAAGGTAAGATCTCCTACCTGCAAGTGATGACATTCAAAATGGTACACCAGATTGACTGTGACCAATTGCTAAAGTTCAAGGAAAGCAAGAACTCAGAGCTCACTCACAAGGAGGTAAAAATGCAAATGGTAAAAATAAAATTATTTTTCATCTATTTATTGTCATTTTTATCATTATTTTATTAAATTTTATTATTTTGACCTAATTTTACCATGTATCATATGTTTTTAATCTTTTGATGTTGTTCTTAGCATGATAACAACTGCTTGAAGGTTTTATGGAAATTTTGAGTTGAATTATGTCATTTGGATAGTGGAGCACACTTTAAACTCTTTTTTTGGCTTTGTAAACTCACGAAAAAGGAACCCCTTGGAGTCCTTTATCAATTATTTTCAAATTCCCTAAACATGAAAAGATTGTCGAGCACTTGTCTTTTTGAATTTCTAAAATAAATGAAAAGATGTCTACTTAGTATAATTTTAACACTTTTCCAGACTAAGATAGACTATTTATGAAAAAGAAATACCTTAGTCGAACATGGTTAAGAGGTTCTCCTAAGTATCGTTTTTCTCCTTTTTGAACTCAAGAGACAATTTTATGAAAATGAACCTTTGGAGTTTTATTTTTTGCCTCTTATTAAAACCCTCTAAACATGAAAAAGGATCCAAGTTACACCTTTGTTGGACTCGTAAAATCATCAAACAACGTTGGACTTGTCAAACATGACAAGAATGAACCACTCCTTCTCAGGATTTGTTAAAAATACTTAGAGGGATTCATCCAAAAGATGAACTTACAGGTCAAGCTTATGTTATCCTACTTAAGCTTGTCAAAAACAAAGAGGTACTAACCCACCGGGGCTTCACTCAATGAACCTCTGACATATCACGTGCATTCATGGAATATTAAATAATACCCTTAATTTGACTACATATTGGAAAATGCCTCTAAATATCACATAATTTAACCCCCTGCCAATATGTAACTAATACAGCTTCCCAATTAAAAAAACCCCTACTTTCACTAAATTTTGTAGGTATCCATTTTTTCATTAATATTTTTTATACCCCTTTATTTTTTTCATTAACTTTGAGCTCAATTTTTTATACATTCGAATATAAAAACCCTTTACCCCTTATATATCCCCCAATAGAATGTGTCATTTTTACCTCATAATATATCCCCCAATATGAACCCACGTGCTATGATATTGCTCCTCCAGTGAAGGCCCCGTGTACTGACCAGAAATGGTTGAGGAAATTAGGAAAATATGGTAGTTCACCTATTAATGGAATTGAGTCACTCTTAAACATGAGACTCTTTCACTTCATCTCCATGAATGTTGGGTTGGGAAATTTGCTTGCCTCTTTGGTTCACCACACCATATCAAAAGCCTCCATAATCAGTTTTGGGCCAATGCTTCCAACTCCATAAAGTGTCATCGATATGTTCAAGAGGAGTCCTTCAATTGATATTTGTTGTAATACTGTTAAGACTTCATTCATGTCTTCCATTCCTGAACTAGTTCCACATCAACATCATTTTGTCTCAAATATGGATACCCATTTCATGTCATTGATGGGGGATACATCAAGGCTGTCTTGTGATGGGTCACTTCCTGTCAACATCAGCTCATTATCTAGGAAGTTGAATTAGAAAATCCCTTCGATACCTTAGGGCTTGCATACATCAATGACAAGTTTCCTCACTCTCAGCAATATGTTTTCATCATTGGCCTTCGATCGAAAGATTTTGTGTGGTGTTTGACTTCAACGCATTCACTCACACCATACGAATTGAAATATGGTACCTTGAGATTCATTAACATCATCGGTGGTTTCTCTTGGGTTTATTAATGAATTACATCATTGGTCGTTAACCAGATGGTGTTTACTGTGTTCAACTCCAACTCATTTATTCACATGGCTATACTCGTACATCAAAGCGATCGAGTGAATGAGATAGAAGACACCAGATCTAGTTTCATCCATCTAAGTTATGATTTTAGGATTAATACAAGATTACAAAGTATGATGGATATGATCATTCAGACAGTCATGCAAACATGGGTCCACTCTCTATCATCAATGGACGTGACTTCTTTATCATTGTACATGTAATGTTAGCTTATGTGTTAAGCACGGGTATGCCTCCCTCAACGGTAATATCATGATGAAAATGTATTGTAACAAATGATGATCTCAACCAATTGTTCTTGATTTGTACTTGTCACAAGGTATTTCACTTCAGTCATCAACTATCGCTTCTGACTTTGTATTTTAGGGGGAAATATGTTACAAGCCATTTTGTCACATTTGGTCAATAGGCTTGAAAACCGGATCAATCAATATCCATGAACACTTTGTCATCATCCCTTCACAAATCCCTAAGAAGAACCTCCAAAAAGTTCTGAGTTTCTGGGGAAAATTGCTCAAAAACATTATTTTTAGCCCCAACACACCTTTCCTTCTTAGTCACTCGTGTTTTGTGCATGTTTCATGCTTTTCCACCTGCACTGATCAACACTTATTTCTCCCTTCTGCAGGAGTGTTGATTCTAGAAATTCTGGAAAAATAAAAAAATATTTCTAAAGCTTCCAAGGAAGTTTTAACCATTTACCATGGATAGAGAATTCAAACCCTATCTTGCAGAACTCATATCTTATCCCTTTAGATCATCTTCCCATCATAAGTGGATCTCAAGCCTAGATTCGTAATTGGATAAGAATTCCTAAACTACCATACTCCTCCTATAATTTTACTACCTCCCATAAGGTCTAGATTGGCTTTTGGAGAATTATAGTACCCTTACGTTTCTTCTTTGAGCCTAAAGGAGTCACCATATTCATGCATTAGGGTTGATGTTGAGGTGTGATTTGTGACAAGGAAGGAAAAGTCAACTTTGGGAGACATCTTCAAAGTCACCTACTATTTATGGTTGTAAACTCTCCCCTATATTTGTTAATACAAAGAGTATCTTGTTTTCCTATATTTATTGTGTTATGTTTTCACTCGTATATTTCAATGCCATGCCAATTCATTGAATATAGATTTAAGATTATGCTACATAGATGTTGTGGATCCTTTTCTTGTCTTAGTCACATGTGCAAATTCTAATTATAACACTTGGAGCTTACAAGTGAGGAGGAAAGGAAGACTTGCTTCTAATTCCAAGTAGGCTTCTTTCCCATTCTCTAATTTCTCTAAGGAAAAATTCATGCTTTTTGTCTTCTATTGTTAAAGATTAGACCATTAGATATAAGAAATTCACATTTATTCACAATCGTGAATATTCCGCATAACAATGACCTTCCTATGGAGTGCACTCTTCCGCTTTAACTATTGTTCTCACATATTTGAGTTGGTTGAGCTGGTTATCATAGTATATATTATTTTATTTGCTCCACTTGAGTTAGATAACACACATTTTGGAGGTTATACTTGTCCATGAGCTACTTTTTATCCACATGTGTGACCCCATTTGTTGTTAGAGCATTTCGTGGAGGATGTACTACTTATTGGACCTTATACACATGCTAGAGGAGGTATTTGGCCATGGTTTTAGAGGGAATCAATCTTCTTGAGGAGTTGTTTATGCTATCTCTTATTGTTTTATTTTATCTTGACCATATCCTCTCTAATTTTTTGGAGAGTTACAACTTTTGGGCTAGGAGGTTATATATCTATAGTATTTTATTCATGAGGTTGTTGAGATCTCTTCCTATAGAAAAATCCTTTTATTCATCAAGTTGATGGAGAATAGTTGGAAAGAACTCCCGTTTTAATATCTTAAATGTGTCTTGAGGAATACTGTGTAGGGTGACTTGGAGCACTTGTGTAACAACCCTAGTAAAAATTCTATGTAAAAATATATAAGACCACTGTTGATGGGACACTTATTCCAAGCTGAATGTTGGGAAAGACATCCTAGGGGGTGTTGATTTGGTTGTTTATGGCTAAGGAAATTGGCAAAGGCTTTGGAAAGGAAAAATGGCATTTTTGACACATTTGTTTATGAAAATAATGAAAATTAGGAGAAAAGGGAGGTGAAAGGTCACAGGTTGCATGTGCGGAGAAAATTGAAGGAAAATAATGGAAAATGAAGAAAATGGAGGCCTCATTCATAAAAAGGCTTTTGAGGATCAGTTGGTAACCTTTTGTTAGTTGAGTTTTCGAGCTCTCTCATTATTCTATCTCTCTCACTCTTGGAAACTTAGAGTTTTCTTGGAGCAATTTTGGCATTGGAGCAAGAAAGGTAAAGAAGGCAAGAGGAAGCAAAGATCAAGCAGGGAAAGGAAGGATCAAACAACTTCATCAGGATTCATTGCAGGTATAGATTTGCATGTGTATTTTCCCTGCCAAATTTGGCATCCATGGCATTGCATGTGGTTCTTTTCTACCATGGCATGGGTTTTTCTAGGTGTAATAGTGTTTTTCAGCTTAGCCTTGCCATTTCCGGATAGCCATGGTGTGATGGGATTCTCATGTTTTGGTTGAGTTAAATTACCAGATGGATTCAAAGTTGAGTGCGGTGGATCTCCGAATGATATAGCACATGGCCTAGTAGTCCCTAAACAAGACTGTGGATCATGGTAAAGCCACTGGCCTAATGACACCGAAGCCAGACTGTGGGTTGCGGTAAAGGAAGGATTGTGTTGCCTCGGTGGGCCTAGGAATCCTTGCTGGTAAATGGCAGGATATACGGTAAATCCAAGAGGTGGTTTGCTCTCCGTTGGGCCTAGTAATCTTGGGTTTGGGATATGTGATAAATCCTAGAGAGTGGGTCTCGATTTAGGGCCTAGTGATTTGGGTTTGGATTGCGGTAAATCCTGAGAGAGTAGGAAGCAGAAAAATTCGTCACAGTGTAGGTGGAGAAATCCGGTGGCATCCAAACTTGTTTAGCCTAGTGATTGGGTGGCAATCACGGTAAAGCCTGTTATGATGTGTTCATTGTGTTGGCATAGTGATTCGGGATGGATTATGATAAAGCCTGGTTTCTATTGATGAGTGTGAGGTGGTTTAGCCTCGATATGTCCTGGTTGGTTCTTTTGGTTTGAGTCCCACATTCATGCTTGGAATATGGCATAGGGGTGAATGGCTAAAGCGAGATTTGGCTCAGCCATTCTATGGTCGGGTGGAACGTGGAAGTCCGATCTTGGGTTTGGTTTTTGCATCTTTAATGAAAGGTTATTTCTCCTTGTATTTCTATGAGCATTTTGATGGATTATATGTGGACCATGTGGTTGTACTTTCATGAGTATTTCTCTTATTATTATGTTGGTTATATGTGTGTTTTATGACAACAACTATGTATGACTCTCAACATGTCTTTACTTGTAAATGAATGGATAATGTATCTATGGCCTAATAGATGATAATGCAACAAATGACATGGGGGAACAATGGTTCATAGTGATTCTCAGATAAGTATGAGATCCATACACTTAATTCTATTATTTACACCTGTAGGTTACATGCTGATGATATGTTTGACGAAATGCCTGGCATGGATGGTAGGGGTCTGATTAAGGTCTTGTTCAACTTATTGCTTTTGCATCATTGTTTCCCTGTTCTTTTATTGTTACTGAGTTATCATTCCATTTTGGGCAGTGACTTGGGCTCTAGGCCTGAAAAAGTGGCTCAAATCCCAAGGTCGTTGGCATAGCATTGAGAAATTTAGTCTCTGGTCACTAGCAGGCAAGTCGGTGAGAACGACTTTGGGTCTCTGGATGCTCTCTTGCCTATAGCATGGGAGCGACTAAGGCCTAAGATGTCCAGAACATTAGTGGGACCCAAGGATAGGATGTCTAAGTGGTTAACATGTCTCCTGAGGGTTTTGTTGTTGATGTGGATAGGTTGGTTCATGCATTCCATCGATTCCACTTCCTTAAGGTCACATAGGAGGTCGAATCCAATCATAGTAGCCTCTCATCGCATGTTTACCCCGGTTGGCTGGTTACTTGAGTAGATGTGTGAGGAAGGTGTTACAACTTGTTTATTCAAGGTTTCTTGGAGGAAATAACTACCGCAAGGACAAAGAAGGAGAACTATGTTGCTTTGGAGGAATCTATAAGTTAAAGTTAATTGATGCCTTATGTTTTTTAATCATTTACTTTTATATTTAAGGCATCAAGCTTTGAACATCAATGATTTCAAGTTATTTTCTTAGAATAGAGACAAAGTTTACCTTTGGTAACTTATAATCTAATTCATCTAGGATGATTCTCCCCAAGAGCCTGGAATTTCCAAGTGTCTTACCTAGAGGGTTACAAGGCATATTTATTTGGTGCTTGTAGACCCCAATAAGACTAAATGCAAACAATAGCTCAAGTAGGACTAAATGAGACTCCACAAACCAAGTAGACAAAAGCACTGATCTAATCCTTCTTTTCCAACCATTAGAAATTTTAAATCCGATTTTTTCTTAGTTCATTAGAAGATCCATAGTGGTGATGTTTCATGTCGAAGTTTCAAATCCCATAACAAGATCCATCTTTAAGACACACAATTGATGAATGAGAGATCATGCAAATTAATTAATAATGAGATGCATAATGAAAACAAGGATGAATTGATAAAAAAAAAAAAACTTCTAATAAAAACTAAAAAACAAAAAACAAATTTAATATAAATTAAATATAATAAACCAATGAAATAAATTTAAGATTAAAAATTGAATATTATAAACTATTTTATAAAAAATAAAATAAAGATAAAAATATATTTTATATTTATATATAATTAAATAAATAAAAAATAAAATAAAAATAATCAAAAATATATATAAATAAATATATAAAATAAAATATAGATAGATAGATAGATATTCCAAACATAATTTCGGAAATTAATGATATAAACTTACCTAATAAAAATTATGAAAAACCTGAAAAACATATTTTCAAAAATTAATAATATAAACTTACATAATAAAAATTATGAAAAAAACCTGAAAAGCATATTGAAGAATCAAGACACATAGCAAAAGACAAGCAAAAGACAAGAAGGAAAAATGAGAAACAAAACTAAACTACAAATGAAAATAAAACGAAATAAATTAATAAGATATTATTAAGATTCAAAAATATGAAAACAATCTCAAAGCGATAAAAGTAGAGAAAAGATATATTTGGATTATTTTATGTATTTTCTTATTTCTTTGCTTTTTTAATCATAACATTTACTAATTATTTTAATTTTATTTATTCATTATTTTATTTTTGTGTTATTTTTAATATATATATTACGATTGGTTAATCACATCAAAACATTTGTTTTTTACTATTTATGATTATGTGTTTTAAAGATGAATGTAGTTGAGAGATTGGAATGTCAACATCAACAAGAAAAATGGAATTAAGTTGGCAATTTTGAAAATTCCAGAAAAAATCACGTCAACAAGTCATGTGCTGAGTGGCCCCGGAATCCAGAAAAAAATCACGTCAACAAGTCATGTGCTGAGTGGTCCCGGAATCCAAGATCCAAGCATCTTCATAGTCACTTCTAAGATGGGATGAAAGTTGTGATGCTGGCGAGGAAGTAAAAACATATTCTGAGTTATCATCATCTTGATCATTTGCAAATTGTGCTGAATGCTGCTGAAACTTGGGAATTTTATTAAGTGAAGTTCGACAATCTTCAGCATAATGGCCAACTTTGTTACATCTTCGACACAAAATTTGACTTAAGTCTCTTCCTCTTCCTGAAGATTGTCCTCTGCCTCTGTTTTGACTTCTATGTTGAGATTGTCCTCTACCTTGATTATTATTTCCTTGTCTTTGAAAAATGCCTCTTCCTTGGTTGTTTCCTCTACCTTGAAAATTATTCCTTCCTGAACTGTTGCCTTTGTTAAAATTGTTTCCTCTGCTTTGGCTTCGACCTTGACTTTGTACATTATGTGCTGCTTGATTTTGATTCCCTCTGCCTCTGCCTCGAGAACTGTCTGTTGATGATTTACTAGTGCTGGCCTCTGTGAGAAAAACATCTTCACCAACTTTCTTCTTCTTCCCAAAAGTTTTATCATGTTGAGTCAACATTTCACAGAGTTCATCAAATTTTAGTTTCTCTAATTTCCCAGTTACTTGTAGAGTCTCCAAAAAATGCGTGTAGGAAGAAGGAAGTCCAGCAATTACAATTGTGATCATAAAGCTATCATCAATTGCTGGAAAACCAAGATTAATGATTTCCTGCCTAATATTCTTAAGTCTTGAGATATATTCAAGTACATCATCTCCTTCAGACAATTTTTGTTGTAACAATTTTAATTGTAGATCAACTTTCTTGATTCAGGTTGAGTATCAAAGAGGTCTTTAAAAGTTTTCAAAGCAGACCATGCATCTGTAGCATTTTCTATATGGACATACATTTCATCATTCACAGAAGATTTAATAAGAGCTAAGGCTTTAGCATTTTTGATTTCCCATTTTGCTAGTGCAGCTGCATCTGTGGGTTTATTCGGCTTAACATCTCCATCACATATACTCTGCCATAATTCATTGTAAATGAGTGTGCTTTTGATGAGACGATGCCATGTTTTATAAGATTTTGTGCCTTCACATTTGTCGGAATCAGAAAACAAATTAATCAACTTAGACATTCTAGTGTTAAGTCTTCACACCACGAATCAAGCTCCAAAAAACTCAAGATGCACAACACAACAGCAACACACGACGCAAAAAACGAACTATTGGGGCTTGGCCTTGACCTTTGAATAGTCGTCAAAACAGGAGAAAATTGACTGAAATTTGCACTTGGCTCTAGTCAATTTCTCAAACTTTTACAAGGCAACTTTCAAAATTGGACTTTTACTATGGTGCTTTTGCACAATCTGGTAAAAAAATTACCCCCCATCAAAGTAAAATTACTTTGAGTTACAATGTGATGATCCCAATTAAAAAATAAAAGATAACTTCTTGAAAACAAATTACCCAACACACCTTATCTCTCCAATTTACAAATTACAAATAAAAATCTCCTTATTACTCCAAATACAAAATAAGACACTTATATCTCCACAAAATATTCTTCAAATTTACAAAATGTAATGCACCTTATGGCTCCAAATACAAATGGAAACACACCTTATTTATTCAATTACAAAGAGCGAAAAAATCATCCTTTCAACTCACAATCTCACCACTTTCATGCATATAAAAAAATGCATCTCCAATTTCATGTCAAGTGAATCCACTCACTGGGCAATTTCAACACATGCGGAAGCTCCTTTTTTAAAGAAAACATTCACTTATGGTCATAAAACCATAGTCATTCTTCTCGCATTCATCTTATTCCTCCAAATATGATTTTAATTGCAAATCACAATTACAATTTAAAAAACTCCAATTACCAACTCTACTTTTTAATTTCACCAATCATTAACGCTGACTGGAACGCTGGAAATTACCTTAAAATGCTGGCACACAAACTGGTTGGAACGCTGGCTGGCAGTGCGATTGGTTGGAACACTGGCTTCTTGCTAACAGGTTGGCTCACCCTAGCTGGCTTCTTGCTGTTGGTTTCATTGCAAAAAGAAAAATACTGCAAAAAAAATCGCCATAGATATCCAAATCGCACTACAAATAGGACTCTCTACCTTTTTTTTTTGTTCTCAGAGACTTCCCTATAAATTTCATACCAGCTACTTAGGCAATAGAAGTGAATGTGCGAAAATGGCTTGGCCCAGCACTTGACGTGATATAAAATGGACAACTAATTCTTGCTTTTTGTGTTGCATCTAGCAAAAGAACCGTGGATTCAATACTTCCATGTTCTCCACACGATGCATTAACACCCTGCAATGTATAATTTTCACATTCTTCCAAGGATCTCAGAGTATTGTTGGAATTTAATTCCAACTGCATCACATTAATGCAGAACAAAATCTGATCTTTAGCAATTAATTTCAGATTGTTCGGTGTCGTAAAAGTTCCCTGATATTTTGCAGAATTAAATCCCCTGCAGACAGCCGTTTTATTTTTGCTGTAAAAGTCATCACCGCCTCACCGCCTCTTCTGCAATAAATACGCAGATAAAGATCATCAGATATTTACTTAGTTTATTGTTTAACTTAGATATTAGTTTTCATATAAATACATGAACAGCAGTCCTGTTTTTACCAAGCAAATCAGGCAGTGCAAGAGATTTCTGAACAGCGGTTCTGTTTTTTGTCTGAGTGTAAGAATTTTAGAACAACAGTTCTGTTTCTGAGAGAAAGAGTGTGTCTCTTCTGTAATTGCACAGCAGTGCTGAACCTGCGATTTTCTGAGATAGAAAATCGATTTCTGGAACTGAAGCGTTCCTCATGTAACAGCTAAGTTTTTGTATCAGTTTTGTTTACTGTTCATGAATACAAGTTTACTGTTTTACTGATGTTTAGTTACTGTTACACCAAGTGTTAAAAACACTTTGATTTTACTTTGTAAATTTATAAGTAATTTTGACGTCCATAAAGTGACTTAGCGTCAAAATCGTGTCGTTGAAACACCGTAAGTCAAAAATAGTCTTGACGTCAAAATCGTGTTGCTGAAACACCACGATCAGCAACTGATGAAATTTTTACGTTGCTGAAACACCTGTTTCAGCAAAGCGATTACGTTGCTGAAACACATGTTTCAGCAAAGTGATTTTTTTCCTGTTTTCGCTGTGTTAAAACAGAGCATTGTTCTGTTCTGTTCTTTTGTTTTGGAATTATCAGAAATTCTCAAAACAGAGTATTATTCTCTGTTCATATTTTGTTTGTTTCAGAATTTATCAGCAAATTCCCAACAGTGGTAACAGAGGATTTTTCCACTGTATTTTGTTCGGAATGCCCAAAATTCCAACATGGTATCAGAGCTAGTCTAGGCACTCAGTGAGTCAAAAACAGAGTTTGTTTTTCACTGTAGGAGCTGTAAGAAGTTCAGTGAGCAGATTTTTTCCAGCAGAGAAAGTTTTTGCTTGTTTTTAATTTTACAGTCAGCATCTTTTCTTTTAAAATGGCAGATGCTGGAACAGGTTTGACAAATTCCCAACTGCCACAGTTCAATGGGAAAAATCACAGTGATTGGTCCATAAAAATGAAAGCATTGTTTGCTTCTCAAGGAATATGGGAGCTGGTTGAAATTGGCTATGCTGAACCTGTAGATGCAATAGCACTGGCTGCTTTGACAGCAGTAGAAAGAGACCAGCTAAAGAGTGACAAGAAGAAGGATGCCAAAGCCCTCTTTTTACTCTTCCAATCAGTACATGAAAGTATCTTTCCACGGATTGCAGCAGCAACAAAATCCAAAGAGGCATGGGATATTCTCAAGAGTGCCTATCAAGGCATGGAGAAGGTGAAGACTGCAAAGTTGCAGATGTTGAGGAGAGACTTTGAAACACTCAGCATGAAGGAATCTGATACAATAGATTCATTCTTCACTCAGGTTATTGGGTTGATAACCCAAATTAGATCTCATGGTGAAATCCTTGAAGAAAGAAGGATCGTAGAGAAGATCTTGAGAAGTTTACCCTCAAGGTTTGAAGCTGTTGTGGTAGCAATAAAAGAAACAAAAGATCTCTCACAGTTCACGGTAGATGAACTGAGTGCTTCTCTTATGTCTCATGAACACAGACTGAGTAGAGGAACAGATTCCTCTTTTGAGCAAGCATTCAAGACTCAGATGTCTTTCAGCCAAAGAAATGGCCGAGGCAGAGCAAATAACAGAGGTCGTGGAAGAAGCCAAAACAGAGGCAGATATTATTCTGCAAGCATAAGCGGAAGGAGCTACAATCAGAACCAAGATGAAGGTTCAAGCAAACAGCAAATTCATGGACAAAGGTATGACAAATCCCAAGTCCAATGTCATTATTGTAAGAAATATGGGCACTATGCCAATGAATGTAGGAAAAAACAAAATGACATGAATAGTAGGCAGAATGCTAATTTTGCAAATGAAGAAAATAAGAATCCAAAGAATATGATGTTAACATGTAACATTGCACAACACAAACAAGAAGATTTTTGGTTCTTAGACTCAGGTTGTAGTAATCACATGACTGGAAATATTGCAATGTTTGCCAATCTGGATGAAGATGTGAAATCTGAGGTAACAACAGGGACTGATAGTAAGATAGCTGTCAAGGGTAAAGGCAGAGTCAGTATCCGAGCAAGAAATGGAGAACAGATGATTGTGCCAGAGGTATACTATGTACCTGGGCTGAAATGTAATCTTTTGAGCATTGGGCAGCTCATTGACAAAGGTTACAACGTGTTCTTTAAAGATGATATGTGTACAATCACAGATATACCTCCAAGTAAGAAGATCATTGCACAGGTGCACATGACCAGCAATAGAATGTTTCCTCTCAAACTCAGGGCAAATTTGAAGGAAGGAAGAACTATTGCGGCTGTAACACAAGAAGTCTTTCAAGAACAAGTGAAAGATGAGAATTGGTTGTGGCACTTGAGATTTGGACATCTCAATTTCAGAGGCCTGAATCTATTGCACAGAAAAGGAATGGTAAAAGGATTGTCGTTGATCGAGAAACCAGACAACCTTTGTGAAGGTTGCATCTTGGGCAAGCAACACAAAGAAAGCTTTCCAGTAGGAAAGAGTATAAGGGCAAAAGCACCCTTGGAAATTGTTCACTCTGATGTGTGTGGATCGATGCAAATACCATCATTTTTCGGAAATAAATATGTTTTAACTTTCATTGATGATTACACCAGAAAAACATGGGTGTATATGCTGAAACAGAAGAGTGAAGTGTTTGAGAAATTTTGCCACTTCAAAAATCTTGTTGAGAAGCAGTGTGGGCATTATATCAAAGTTCTCAAAATAGATAGAGGAGGAGAATACATCTCCCAAGACTTTCTGCGTTTTTGCTGAGAGAATGACATACAAAAGCAATTTACCGCAAGGTATACACCTCAACAAAACGGTGTTGCTAAAAGAAAGAATAGGGCCATTCTTGACATGGTTAGAAGTATGCTGAAGGAAAAACACTTGCCTCATGAGTATTGGGTAGAAGTTGTCACTTGCGCAGTTTACATCTTGAATAGATGCCCAACTAAAGTTGTCATGAACAAAATACCTGAAGAAGCATGGAGTGATCTAAAGCAAATTGTCACTCACATGAGAGTATTCGGTTGTGTAGCTTATGCACATGTACCGGATTAGCTAAGGAAAAACCTTGATGGTAAGGGGGAGAAGTGTGTGTTTATTGGCTATTGTGATGAGTCAAAAGCTTACAAACTCTATAATCCATCCACTAAGAAATTGATAGTAAGCAGAGATGTACAGTTCACTGAAGATGAAGCTTGAGATGGAAGATTAGAAAAAGCAGTGAATGTGAAGCTAATTGTGTCTCATGAAGAAGAACAGGAAGGGACAACAGCAAATAATCCTTCCTTGGTGGCTCCTCCTCCACCACAGCAAGTTCAACAAACCACACCACAAGCTGAAATTCGAACAGCCTTAAGAAGTCAAGGAAATGCTTCTTTAAGCACACCACAGGGATCAGAAATACCCTCAAGTTCGGAAGGAACTCCAAGCACACCAAGAAGACCAAGATTCAGAAATCTGAATGAGATTTATGAACAAGGAGAGGTAAGTACCAATACCGGTCTGAATTCATTATTCGCTTTGTATTGTCTTGTTGATGACTCAGTTCATTTTGAAGATGTTGTAAATGAAGATAAATGGATTGAAGCAATGAATGAAGAAATTGGTGCAATTGAAAAGAGTAAAACATGGGAGTTAGTGGACCTCCCTGAAGGTAAAGACGCCATTGGAGTGAAGTGGGTCTATAAGAGCAAAAGCAATGTTGAAGGCAAGATTGACATGCACAAAGCAAGACTTGTTGTGAAAGGCTACAAGCAGCAACAAGGCAAAGACTATGATGAAACCTTTGCACCAATAGCAAGGATGGAAACAGTCAGAACAATGTTGTCTATTGCAGCACCACACAAATGGAAGATTTATCAGATGGATGTTAAATCTGCATTCCTCAATGGAGTGTTAAAAGAAGAGGTTTATGTTGAACAACCTCCAGGTTATGAAGTTGATGGCCAAGAGCATAAAGTTTACAAACTGAAGAAGGCTCTTTATGGGCTGAAGCAAGCTCCAAGAGCATGGTACAACAGAATTGATGCTTATCTGATTGAGAATGGGTTTAATAAGTGTGATGGAGAACCCACACTCTACATAAAGGAGAATGACGGTAAGATTATTATTATTGTTTTATATGTAGATGATTTGATTTTTACTGGCAATGATGCTTCTCTCATTGCTGATTTTAAAGCAGTCATGAAAAATGAACTTGAAATGACTGACTTGGGCTTCTTAAGATATTTTCTTGGAATTGAAGTAGACCAAAGTGAAAATGGTGGTTTCATTTCTCAAGATAAATATGTAGAAGCAGGATTGAAGAGATTTAACATGCAGAACAGCAAGGCAGCTGTGACTCCAACTGTAATGGGGTTGAAATTAACCAAAGAAGATAGCAGCAAGGATTTTGATCCAAAATTGTACAAGAGTATAGTTGGTAGCGTTATGCACTTAACTGCAACTAGGTCAGACATTATGCACGCTGTGAGTTTAATCTCCGCATTTATGGAAAGACCGAAAGAGACTCATTGGCAGGCAGCCAAGAGGATTCTAAGGTATGTGAATGGAACGAAGGGGTTTGGTATTTTATACTCCTCTTCTGAAAGTTTCATGTTGACAGGTTACACTGACAGTGATTGGGCTTGAAGTGTTGATGATAGAAAAAGCACATCAGGATATGTGTTTCATATGGGATCGGGAGCCATCTCATGGGTTTCCAAGAAGCAACCAGTTGTGTCTTTGTCAACAACAGAGGCGGTGTATGTGGCAGCAACAGCAGTAGCATGCCAAGCAGTGTGGCTGAGAAGAGTTCCCAAAGATTTGTGTCATGAACAAGAAAATGGCACAACCATTTACTGTGACCATAGCTCAGCAATAACATTGTCTAAAAACTTTGTTTTTCATAAAAGAACAAAGCACATAGATACCAAATTTCACTTTATACGTGAATTGGTTAACAATGGTGAGATTATTTTGCAACACTGCAGAACAGAGGATCAGCTAGCTGATATCTTCACAAAACCATTAGCAAAGAAAAGTTTTGATCATTTCAGGAAATGCATGGGTATGCAGCATTTGAAATTAAGGGGGAGTGTTGGAATTTAATTCTAACTGTAACACAATAACTGCTGATCCGAAATCTGATCTTTTGCAGATATTTCAGATTGTTCGATGCCGCAAAGTCTTGTGATATTTTGCACATTGATGAGCATTAAATGCGCATAATTGAATTCCCTTGCAACGGCCGACTTGTTTTCTTGAGAAAGGCATCACCGATTGCTGTAATTAATACGCAGATAAGCGTTACAGGATATTTTGGTTATTTTATTGTTTAAACTCAGATATTTTTCCTATAAATGTAATGAACAACAGTTCTGTTTTTTAAGAGAATGAACAACAGTTCTGTTTTGAGAGAAGGTTAGAAGAATAATAGTGAGTCTCTTCTGTAAACGCACAGGAGTGCTGAACTTGCGATTTTCTGAAATAGAGAAAATTGGTTTCTCGAACTGAAGTGTTCCTTTTTGTAATCTCTCTGTCAAGAGGAAGACAAATTTGTATCATCTTGTTTACTGTTTATGAATACAAGTTTACTATTTAGCTTGTTTACTGTTGATGTTACACCAACCGTCAAAATCACGTTGCTATTACACGGTAAGTCTAAAAGTGACTTGACATCAATTGTTTTCCATTGTTGTTACACCAAGCTTCAATCGTCTTACGTTGTAAGTCAAAAAGTGACTTGACGTCAAAAACACATTGCCGTTACACCGTAAGTCAAAAAGTGACTTGACGTCAAAAATCACGTTGATGCAACACCAAGATCAGCATTTATGCAACACCAAACTGTGTTGCTGCAACACCGTTTCCAGCAAGCAATTTTCTGTTTTTTTTTTCTGAATTAAAAAATAGAGTGTTATTCTACGTTGATGCAACACCATTTCCATAAAACGTTTTTTTTTGTTTTGTTTGTTTTGTTTGTTTTTTTTTTCCTGTTTTGTGTAAAAGAGAGTGTTAAAAATAGAGAATTTTTTTTGTCTGTGTTATGGAATTTAACAGAGAATTCTAACACTCATGTCCATCTGCACCAAACTAGTTTTATAAATCATATCTATTTCTTTTAATTTTTGGAATAATGGTTTAGAGGCTTGAGAAGGTAGTTATACTCACCTTTTTATTTTTCAATTCAATTTTGATATAGATAAATTGGTTAGTTTGTTGAAAAGGATAGACATCATACAGTTGCGTTTCATAAATAGATATTTATAACATCTACCAAACATTTGTGGATATAACTGCCTTGGTTATTTATAAATATAATAAAATGAAAAAATTTAATAATAATAATAAAATTATATATATATAGTAACAACAAACATATGAATTATAAATACAAATGAATTATTTTTATCGAAAATTCCATCCCTTCATATATAGCAGGCTACTATGCTATACCAACATCTTTACTGGGGATTTTAATAATTTATGATTAAAAGGAAGATAATTCTGCTATCCAGTAAATAATTTATGATTAAAAGGAAGATAATTCTTCTATCTAATGACTATCAACATTGATGCGTTTTCAAAACATGTAATACTGGTTTTTAAATCATCTAATCGTTGTTCTGGTAGGCGTCGTTCCTTGCTGGCCCCAGATTTACAGGTCCTTCCCACTTCCTGCTTTTACATCCATTTACGATTTGACATCATTGGGCTATAACTATTAATTTCGAAAGCTTATCTGAGAATCGGTGCCCTGGGAAACAAATAAAATGCATGAAACCATTTAACATATTAATTATAATTGTATTTTCAAACTCATATTTCTTATCATTTTTATTAAATCTTAATTAAGTCTCCCATTGGAATATGTTTACTTGACATTACTTATCTAGTTAAAATGTGTTAATGTATCTCGCGTCCAATACGAATCACTTAAATCGGTGTCTTGGAAAATAAATTAAAGAAATAAAATACTTTAAACTTTTTAACTTACTACTTATAATTATATTTTCACACTCATATTTCACATCATTCTTATTAAATTTTAATTAAGCCTCAGCTTGGAATATGTTTACTTGAGATTGCTCATCTACTCGAAATGTGCACAAAGCAAATCATGTAATACACTCAAAAAGTAAGTATAAAAATAAATCTTTTATTACCAGAGTCTAAAGTCTAAATTAATGCTAAGATTTCCATTTGCGTTCATTGATTTCCAGTGGAAAAATCGAGCATATTTCCAAGGGAGGTGCAAAATTTGAAGTAGTTCCTTTGATTACTACGGCGACCGGCGCAGGTGGCCCAGGTGTACATATAGATTATTTTTAGATTTTCATTTTGCATTGAATTAATTCGATGAACGTTCGGTTTGTAATGCGTGCGTAAATCCAGACGATTGATCATATAATTTAAGTGAACAGTACCGTGAATGACAATCCCAATTTATTTGGAGGATTTCAAATAAATTTCCAAACTGGGTTTAAAATAAATTCCCAAATGGTTAGAAAGAAGCATGATAAATCCCATTTAATTAGAAAGATTTTCCAAAAAAAGCATGATGTGGAAAGAACGAACATATATATTGTTATGAATTTATTGGACATTATTTTTACGTTAATGGTTGTTAAAATTCTAAAATGCTTTCATTTTGTAAAATAAAAGTAACAGTGGTTAAAGTTGACCGAAGCTTTAGTACTAGTTCCAAACCACTTTACAGAAACAGAAAAGCATGTATAAAGAAATTCAGGTTAAATGCAACAACACGTATTTTTTGCCCATTCTTTTTATCTTAATAGCCGTTGATTCTCGCTGATTATTTAATACTCACTATAACAAATATTGACACAGGAAGACACAGGAAATTGAAAGCAATCGAAAATCATATAGCAGGAAATTTAGAGAAATGGAAAAGCATCTGTCAATGTCAGAATTTATTGCGAATTCATTTTATTCTAATATTTGTTAATTCTTGCTAATTCATTAGTACTCATTCTGACAAGAAATGCATTGCAGATAATTCTGGTTTTTACTTAGAAAACCAACTGAGCGAAAACCAAAGTCAATTTGTGAAGTTTCTTTTGATACGATCTGGCCAACCACTGTTAGGTTTCCAAAAAAGTAAAGAAAGTAAAAATGTATCATATGAATGTGATTTATATTGAAATCAATTGCTCTCTGGTTTTATATACAACATCTTACCATAAGCCAACAGCCTTTGAAAACACTACAGATTGTCTGTCCAAGGAAGTGATAATGTGCTGGATGCAGCCGCGTGCTTGCTTGCGCTATCACTATCAAGAGCATCAACCGAAGATTTCTTGGCATGCACAGAATCCTGGGAATGACGGCCAGAATGAGCGTGGGAGTGTTTCCCATGGTGGTGGAGCAGGTGGTGTTTATGCAGGTGGTGTGCGTGACTCAGGTGGCGAGAATATTCAGCGCTTTTAAGACGGCCACCGACACAAGAAGCAGGAACCACCCGCTCAGTCGAGGACTCGTGATTTGGCGCAGTAGCTTCTTTGAATATTTCTTCTACCTCCTTCCGGCTAACAGGCCTGGTCTGCAACGGATAACAAAGGATGGGCATAAGATTCGATTCCGAATGAGGATCTCTGACAGTTTCGCTAGATGAGGAGATGGACGCATCCGTTGAAAATCTAGGAGACAACGATACATCGAGCACAGTCGGCTTGAGAACTGTTGCAACTCCATGAGCAGCAACGTGGTAATCGTAATAAAGATTGGGGAACGAGACGTTTGCACTGTTAACCATGACAGGCGCGTTGTCATTTCCTCCTGGGCCGAAGGTAGTAAAAGTCAGGCTCCGGTTCTGCAGAAGCGTGTCAAGGCGCTCGGCGTTGGGGAGGCCGTTGAGATTGTGATACGATAATTTGGCGCTCACAATGTGGTACTTTATGGCGTCCAGGTACTCTTGCGACGATTTGGAGGCCAAATCCAAGTCGTAGAGAGCTGGGTCGGGCGGAGCAAAGAATGTATAAGAGCTGCCTGCAGATGAGAGCGAGGATAGAATGTCGGCTGTCAGAAGGGCGTTGGCGAAGAGATGGTAGCCTGATATTCTGAGCGTGTTGATCATTGAGTGCATCTCCTCGTCCTTTAGGAGATTATCAGCCCATACCATCGTTGGAAAGAAAGCGACGAACAGTAACAGCAGAAATAGTGCCACAGAAAGCTGACGTCGCAGCGGCGACTCCATTGACACGATCGCCCTTTGTAATTGTGAAGTGAAATGAATACGAAGCCTAGTTTCTTCTCTCTTTGTGATAGCAGAGCAAATGAGCAAATGGCGATGACATAGAATTGGTAATGGAGTCATTTGCTTGCATATGTATTTATTTCATATCTGGTGGTGGTGAAGCTGAAAGACTACGAGATGAAGAGGATTACCGTTTGTGTAAGATGAGAGAACAAGATTGCCGTTTACGTGAGCGTCATTGCTCTTGTAATCGTTTGAAATGATGTTGACGTTGCGATCGTTGGTAACGACGCTGACAGCAAATAGAAGGCGACCATAGGTGTTACGGTTGGAATCGTTTGAAATGATGTTGACATTGCAATTGTTGGCAACGACAGTGACGGGAAATCGACGGTTACCACAGTCGTTGTAGGGTAGTACTCAGGAAATTTATGGCCTGATGCTGTTGTATGTTGATATATCGCTATGGCAGTATGAATTGCGTTTTGCAAATCAATGATTTTATATTAAAATTTTCTCATATCATTTTAAATTATGGAAGGCTATATATTTTCTTTTTTACATTGGATAAGATTTGCCGAATCGAGATTTATTGGATTAATAAAATTTGTTAAAGAAAATTTCAAGGGGCAACGGAGAGAGTCTCATTCAGAATTGGGTTGCAAGTCAACTTCACTTGCGGTAAGGAAATCCCAATTACACAGTGGTTTAATAAAATACGAAACTCATTCCAAAATATAGTAAAACAAAAGAGGTTGGGATAAATCTACGTTCTGAAAGATTAATACCATAACGCAACAAGTCACATCTTTCATACCATAACGCAACAAGTAACACTTTATATTTTATGTCAATACATAGGAAAATATATTCATATGACAGCAGCCCCAACACTACAAACTAACTGGGATTTAGGCATCACTGGTTCCAAAGTAAACTTCTGTAAAAAAAGGCTTTTACAGGCCCACTAATATTTCCTCTACAATTTTCTATTCACTACCTCACAGATGCTCTTGTCTCTACCTCACAGATGCTCCTGTCTTGTCCAGCAAGACAAGTGACTTTTACATTGATATTGATATATATAGTCGTTAATTAAAATTTAGTCTCTACATTGCTCTATATTTAAGTGTTTGTCATGATTTAACTTTTCATCTAATCCAAATGATGAATCACACTTGTTTGCTCGAAAAAAATATAGACAAAAAAATTTTCTAATATAATTTCTACCTAAAAACTTTATTTAATTTAGCAGTAGTCTATAAAGCGACTTTTTGAAAGCTTTTCCGGCGGATTTTTCTGGTCAAAATCCGACAGCAATTCATTGAAATCCCAAGTTTGATAGCTAGTTTCTGCACAATCAATGGCTCCCAGGGGTTTTTCAGGGGGCTCAATCCAAATATGCAGTTAAAAAACTATTTTAACTGCTTAAAAATCAAGATTTAACCTCATTTCTTCCGCCGGATTCCGTTACCGGAATCTCCAAAAAGTCGCATTATAGACAACTCCTTTAATTTAATTAATAACATTTTTTAATATTATAATATTAAAATTGAATAAACATAGAAATTTATAAGAACCAATTAGTTATTTTTCACATTCAAGTTGTCCTCTAATATTTTTGTTACTTTTAATATCAGGAATTGGTGGGCAAAGTTCTCGCTCGGTTGTCAGTTTTGCTTCCGCCTTTACTTATTTCGTATCGGAACTTGGGAAGATGAACAGAAAATTACCGTTACCGTGGGCCTATCTACCATTGGAGTAGTTTGGCAATGATGTTGAGTTCAAACAAATTACTTTGACGTCAGCCGAATTACTATTGGAATCATTTCCAATGATATTGATTTTTTTTTTTTTTTTTAACACATGGTGAATCGGTAACTATCAAGCTTGATCCATGGGAGACCCAGGATCAAACCTCATAGCTGCCACTATAACACCAAGAGTATAACCAACCACCTGTAGATCGGGTATACTAAGATCCTATGATTTTAGCAAGAGCAGACTCATCCGGAGGGGAGTCCGCCCCTCTAGCCGCTACCATAACAGGTCACTGTACTCCGTGAGATTTGAACCGAGGTCTCCTGGGCTTCGCCCGAGAAGACCCACCATTAAACCGCATATCACTGTACCATTTCCAATGATATTGATTGGTAATCATTGGCAGTGACGTTAAAGGGCAACAAATGGCATTAGGGTAAAGAAAACGCAGTTGTTTATGATGAGACATTTTGAAAGTTTTTCTGACGGATTTTTTCGGTCAAAATCCGGCAGCAATTTATTGGAATCCAAGTTTGGAATCCAAGTTTGATAGCTAGTTTCTGCACAATCAAAGGGTCCGAGGGGTTATGCAGTTAAAAAACCATTTTAACTGTTAAAAATCAAGATTTAACCTCATTTCTTCCACCGGAATCCCCAAAAAGTCGCATTATAGACAACTCCAAAGAAAACAAAATTAGAATAACAAATAGATATTGTGTAATAGTCCGTAATTTCCATTCCTAATGATGCATTATATAAAAGTAATAGAATCCGTCCGTTACGAGGAAGGTGTTCTACAATTGTGGTGGAGAGATATTTTGTTAAAAAGTTGTTTTAATGTAATTTGTGTTATTTAAATTTGTTTTTTTTATTGTATATATAGTATCTTGAAAAAAATTTAGGGTATTTTTTGTTACAAAGTTGTTTTAGTGCAATTTGTGTTATTTAAATTGGTTTTTTATATAGCATCCTAAAATTTGTTTAGGGTATTTTGATTGTGTAGAGATTATAAATCACACTTGTGATTTCAAAACTTTCTGCCAGATTTTAGAGAAATTAAATCAGAAAACCCACAGGAAAAACTTTCAAAAAATTACATTAAAAAACTGATTTTGTTTTTTTTACCCTTGGAAAAATCATAATTTAAATTATATTAAGGAAAATTACATATTATAAATGTTGTTCACATATGAAATATATGAAGCGAGGTGCTTGTAAAAAAGAAGTACCATGCAAGGAGGCTTTCACATAATATTATCAAAACATAACTTTGCTAGAGAGTATATCTGTCTGTAGAAACAATTGTAATAAATAAACACTAGAAATATTAACATAACATAAAAAAGCACAGACTCCTGTTGAGCCTATACTATATGGTCCATGAAAGGGCGATGCTAGTATTGGTAGTTTTCTTCATCCCTCTTCTCCTGTATCAACTATGTGTCAAGTGGCCTGATTGCTGCCTCCTTGGACAGCATATCAGCTAGTGTGTTTAGTTCCCTGTATATATGAAGACAAAAAAAGTTGTCAAATAAAAGAGTGAGTCTAAGGGCCTCATCCAAGATAACCCTTAGAGTGTATGCATGACATTTTGATGATTTATTAATCCAATTGCACACTATTTTTGAGTCCCCAAATAATTGTAGATTAGTGTAATGTTTTTCTAATACAAACTGTATGAGATATTTGAGATATTTGGCAGTAATGAGCTTTGCATAATTTTTTTTTACTCCTCCCAGCCCATTACAATTTCGAAGAGATAGGAGTCTGACATATTATATATGGCACTGCCCGCTATCTTGCTTCTTGAGCAGATCCATAACAAAAGCCCATGTCTGCGTGTGGTCAATGGTTTCCAGGACAATTTCCTCGGAGGAGGATTATCATCGTTATAATGAATGTTTTTAAAATTTGCTTTAAGTTGAGCACAGATGGTGGGCCAATGAGGAGCGATTTCCTGCGATTTCCTTAAATATGAGACGGTTACGAGTAATCCAAATTTCATAGCAGATGAGGAGGGGAAGGATATATATGATTAAATGCACGCATAGGCATACCACCTGAGGAACATGTAATCTATGAACAACAACGCTACTTGAGGATAAAAGCGGCAGCACCTCGAGCAACTACCTTCGTTGACAACATGTCACATTGATGCGGCTTTTGGAAAGCGAACGGTCACACCCGTCTCCCTCATAATTGTAATTTTGATTGTGAAAAATAATTCTTTTATTTGTTCGGAAAGGGGGTTCGAAAATCAAAATTTTCTACTATGACATTGTGCTAATTCGAGTATTGTAATTCAAGAAAACCATACTTCCTGAGATATTAAACTTTGGTGCAATGTAAGCGACATATTTTGGCTATTTCCAAACTTGCACTCTTGGAACATATTTTTAGGTTTGGGGTGGTTATAATAACAAACTAATTTTTGTTAACTAATTAGAATCGCGTTTAGTTTTTTCTAGCAGACAAAATGTAGAAGCGTGTTGATATGTACATTAACGTGATATAAAAAATACTTAATTTTAGTTAGTTTTAATGTTTGAGTTAAACATATTTTAGTTAAAGTATTGATTATTTCATTTGAGGTGAGTATACATATTTCATTTTTGTTTTCAAATTTTCTTAATTCTTGCAAGTTTATATAATTATTTTTGGAGTTGTCTATAATGCGATTTTTTGGAGATTCCGGTCACGGAATCCGGCCGAAGAAATGAGGTTAAATCTTGAATTTTAGCAGTTAAAATGGTTTTTTAACTGCATATTTGGATTCAGCTCCCTCCCTGGAAAACCCTTGGGAGCCATTGATTGTGCAGAAACTAGCTATCAAACATGGGATTCCAATGAATTGCTGCCGGATTTTGACCGGAAAAATCCGCCAGAAAAGCTTTCAAAAAGTCGCGTTATAGACTACTGCATTATTTTTTAACTGTTTTTAGTTATGTGTCATCTATTATAGAGACTATCCCTTGAGGTGGTGGATGAATTTTGTTTGTTTGTTTGAAGATCAAAATATTGGAAACAATTTAGGGATTAAAAGTGTTCAAATTTTCCATAAATTGAAAGTGCTGAAAATTGTTGGAGAATTAAATTGATAAATGAATGGAACTTAGAGCTTCCATTATTCTAGCTCCATAAAATTACCATGAATGTAATGAAAGTCTATGATTTTGCTTCATATTAGGATCAAAAGCTTTTAAGGGATAATCATGGGAATTGAGACCAAACTAATATCAGATGATACAAAGTTCAATTAGCTTAACAAATCTTATTAGATTATAGATACTGAATCACCACATGAAATTTGGAGCACATTGAAATGATTATATGGTGGTGAAGATAGTCTAGAAAGACACCATTTGGAGACAAAGATATTGATCTATCATAACAATCATGATATTGGCGAAAACTTCCTCAACAATGTGGAAAAATATTCTGGATACTGTGTTGCACTTAAAGACTACTTATTTTGTTGCAAATGAAATAAAGACTAGTTATTTTGTTGCTAATGAAATTGTTACAGATGAGAATTTTATCCTATCCAATAACAAAAATATGGTACATGAGGAAATATCTTCCTTCACTGGTGATGGAAACTCTGCTATAGTTGGCCACACTGTGCAATACCCCTGAATTTTAAATATTTTAATTTACCTTTAATAAGTTACTTGGCAAGCTGTGGACCATGTTTAAGGCCATATGTGAATAGGTGATAATAGAAATGTTGTTTCTTAAATTGAATTAATAACTATTGGACTATGGTATGCCATTAAGGTTAAGGTATGAAAAGATGTTAAATGAGGGTTTCACATGCTAGATAGCTACAAGGAAATTACTCTTCTCAGTTGCTAAAAAAAGAAGGAAGTGGGTAGAGAGGAATTTGAGGAAATCAAGAAAGAGGAGAAGGTAACTAATTACTTCAGACAGGATGCTTTTTAGGTAAGGAAAGACACTTCCATAGAGAAATTCCTGAGTTAGTTGGATAGTGGAATTTCTGTATAGACTTGTGTGTCTGTGAAAATTCTGGGTAAAACCCAGTGTGGTCAGACAAAGCCTAAATGGATTTGGTGTGGTCTGCAGCAAGAAATCTATTTTGGAAGTAAAAGTGGCTCTGTGGTAGATGGTACCGGTTCTCAAATGGATCGATGGAGCATTCTTTTTTACCCTAGATTTTGCATGGCATCCTAGCTTATGTTTGTCTGTAGCTTATGTTTTATGATTTATTTACCTCCATAAGTAAAGGGTTTCCGTGAGTATTGTGTTATGATTTTGTTAATTGTTAAAGTTCTGATTGTGAGATCTGATATGAAACAAAACTAATAGAATATATAATTTTATAGTTAGATAGATTAGTCTCCATGGCCATCTAGATAAATATCAGTAGCCAATAGATAGTTTTGAGCTGTAAATAATAGGACTAGAGGAAAAGATAGGTCCTGGACTAGGACCGACTTAGTCCTTCACACTAAATGAATAAATAAATCTACACCATATAGGAATGAACCAAAGTATTGAATATATATACAACAAGTCGCATCTCTCCAGCCTAACCTTCGCAGAGAGGAAAAAAATATAGTTTTTTGTTATCATGGTAAGAAAGAAAGGTTAGAATGGAGAATTTATTCAGAACTTGTTAGCGTTGAGAGTATGTTGGAACTATTCAACATTAGTACAGAGTTAAGACATTTAGAGAAGGGTTAGGCTAATAAAACAATAGCAAGGAAAGAAATGATGACAGCAGTAATCTGGAATTGAATCTACAAATGATTAACTATATATATATATATATATATTATATATATATATATATTTTTATTCTAAACCTTTCCTTGCCAAAAAAGAAAGAACAAATTTAATATAATTTAATGTACCAGAAAGAGATTTCATTTATTAAGCTATTAAAAATCACACGACAAGAAGAATTTCAACAACGAGAAACCCTGACGGTTTGAGTAAGTATTAACACTGGCCAACAAACAAATTTCAGAGTTAGGCTGAAGGTCGAATATAGACTGTTGTAACCAATATATAAAAACACTAAACCATATTGATGGGAGAATTGAACTCATAACAACATTGTATAATTCGGACGATATATATACATATTTATATCAAATGTGTTTCAGTTTGCAACAAGTGCAGCTATAAACGGTCCCCTCATACAACAGAGTTCTCGGATGGTTCTAAGTCAAATTTCTAAATAATAATTTGAAATTCACAAGGCCGAGAGGCCATTGCTAATTCCTCAAGATACATAGCTACTTTCACATTCTTTTACATCAAAATAGTTGGAACGCTATGCAGAGGTAAGCCAATAACTAAGCGTAGAGTCCTATGGAGTCTACCTGGTAGAAAAAAGAGAGGATAAGTGAAGAGCCTTCGATTAAGTGGTCTGATAAAATTGAACACTTAAATCCACAATTTTACTGTTCCAATATGAATAGAAATACCCTCGAGAAATTTTCCCAACAATGATTAGGGTAATAACGAAATTTATAGAAATGAACAAAAGAATAGGGCCCAATGTGAAATCTTACAATTGATACCTATTGGAAAGATGTGGAGTCAAGAGGAAGCCTGGTGTGGTGTGAAACATAACAAGAATGAATTTTATTAAAAAAAACTAAATGCTGTGATCATGTCATAAAAAAGGGCATCCAGAGCCACAACTCTAATTGCAGATACGCTCCAGTGGAAGGAGATTACCTACTAAAATTCCCAAACGAGGGACACATGAAGCAGGTAATGATAATTGAATTGAGTACCCAAACAAAAGAAGTTACGGGGACAGTGAAATTATTACTTGATAGCATGGCTTTGGATATGACAAGAAAACTTCTGAAACCTTGCACCAGACTGCATGAACAAGTCAAACTTCGAGATAAAATTTGCAAAAAGGAAAAGACTAAAAATGGAATCGCCTAGGGTTCATAAATGGAGGTATTACCTAATAAAATAGTTGAAATTGAAGAGGTAGATTCAAAGGTTGTGATCTCCTCAAACCTTGTATTTCACGCCAAGAAGTGTATGGAATCAAGAAGGAAACAAAATGTAAGGGATTAGTTATGAGAACATTACAGTAAATATAAGGTATTCATTATTGGAAAACACAGAAACAAGTGTATCCTTACATCCCTGCAAGTGACCGTCGATAACCCAATAAATTCCACCAACAACAAATAGTAATAACGATTAGAAAATTGTTGGTATGTCAGTCTCTAAATGTTTTTTGCAGAGTTTCCAGTGAAGACAAGAGAGCACATCTGATGGAAGTAGGGCGCGACGGGAGAGGGGTGGCTACCTCCATAACCAACTGTTGAATCCCCCACCATTGATATTAGCCCTAAATGTGGCCACTGTGGATCTGGTGACAGCTTACCAACATTATTACTTGGCACGATTTCCAGCGTGGAAAGTCAATTTATGACAACAAATAGATTCCAAAGAATTCAGTTTGAAAACGAACAATATCATGTTCGTTAATTAAACCGTTGTTATGTTAGAGGGAGGACCAAACATATGGGGGATATGCAGAGGAGGTGACATAACTTAACCATTCACATATCAAATCGTCAAATTGGTAATGACGTTAACACTAAAGTACGATTAGACAGTAAGAGTATGAAGAGGATTAATTCATTCAACCACTGTGAACTGGTAATTGCGCATAGTGCAACTTAGAATATAAGGAATTGCCTCTAATAAGAATTGTACTAACTAGGGTTCAAAAGTCAATTAAAATCATGAGTAACGCCTGAGTAACTTAACTTATAAGAGTTTCTAGTGTGAGTAAAAGAAAAAAAAATAAAACTATGTGTAATAAGATCGACATGTTACACACTACTTTCGAAAACATAGAAGAGGACATTGGTTTCTCTACTATTAATGATATTAGTGATGCATATTTGAGGTGGTCTTATTTTTATGATGCCCCACATGCACCCATTGTCAAACCTTCTTTTCTAAATACTCCTATAAAACATGAACTTGCTAGAGTGCTAAAAGTAACAAATTTAGCTTTTTTCTTACCATTGGTAATGGCCCTTCCGTTAAAGTATATGCAAGCATACCTCGATGTTATATTTTCTCTTTTCCCATGGTTATACTTCAATTGTATCCTTGGTTTATTTTATGTATATCATTATAATGGTATTAGTTTGGTTCCCTAACAATACCATCATTTTATGGCTCTTATGGCACTAGGTGTATGCTCTCCCAATGTGGATATGTTTCTAAAGTTTTTGTTTTTCCAAGGTAGATACTTGTGCCTCTGCTTAGCTATCTCTCAACCATTCAACGCTTACCAACTCACAGCCTTCCCTTAGTTGTCACGCTCCTTCTCTACCTCATTCATCTTCTTGAGGCTAACGAGATCCACAGTGCTCGTGGCCCGCCCCCAGATCCACGATCCTCGTATCCTTGCTTCTAACCTAACCCTCTCTTGGCCTTATATCTCACATTGTAAAAGGATTCTATTTTGACGTGGCGACAAAAGGGTTGCCTTGGTTACCTGAAATCTGCTTGGCTATGATGGTGGCACTCCCTGCATCCCTAGCTCTTCCGGTGAGTGTCCTCTCGGCACATTGTTTTTCTCAAGTAATAGGATGATTTTCGCTGAGATTGAATTTATATATTTTGGGTTAACTTATTATCATTTTTATGAGTTTCACGATTTCATTTATTCTTCTGTGTTTTCTTCATGGTGTGAGAGCTCGTGGAGATGAAATGTTGATGGCTCTTTTTCGTGGGGTTTCTTCGCTCGCTTCCCAGGTTTTCCGATAGCAAGACCCTCCCAACTCTATTGTTTTATTTCTTTCCAACCACCTATCTGCCTATCTTGTTAAGGTGTGGTTGTTGGAATTTAATTCCAACTGCATCACATAAATACTGAACCGAAATCTCATCTTCAGCAATTAATTTCAGATTGTTTTGTGTCGCAAAAATCCACTGATATTTTTCAGAATTAAAATCCCCTGAAGACAGCCGTCTTATTTTTGCTAAAAAGGCATCACCGCCTTCTGCAATAAATACGAAGATAAACATAAGCATATATTTTACTTAGTTTATTGTTTAATCAGATTTTTATTTTCCTATAAATGTAACGCACAACAGTCCTGTTTTCTTCACTTAGGAAGTGCAAGAAGGTGTAAGCAGAAAAAGAACAGCATTTCTATTTTCTGTGTGAGTGTAAGAAATTTCTGAACAGCAGTTGTGTTTTTGTACTCTGAGAGAAAAGAGTGAAGGTTAGAATAACAAGTGTGTGTCTCTTCTGTAAATGCATAGCAAGTGCTGAACCTGTGATTTTCTGAGATAGAGAAAATCGATTTCTGGAACTGAAGCGTTCCTCTTGTAATAGCTAAGTTTACTGTATCAGTTTTGTTTTCTGTTTATGAATACAAGTTTACTGTATTGCTGATTTTCAGTTGTTGTTACACCAAGTGTCAAAAACACTTTGATTTCACTCTGTAAATTTATTAGTGATTTGACGCCACTAGTTGCTGTTACACCAAGCGTCAATTGTCTCACTATAAATTTATAAGTAATTTTGACGCCCATAAAGTGACTAAGCGTCAAAATCGTGTTGCTATTACACCGAGTGGCTTGACGTCAAAAATCGCATTGCTGCAACACCAGTTACAGCAACACAGTTTTTCTGTTTTTTTCTGTGTTATAAAAAGCAAAGTGTTTTTCCTGTTGCTGCAACACCAGAATCCTGTTGCTGCAACACCAAGTCCAGAAAACGAAATTATCTATTTTTGTGCTGAAATAGAGCAGTTTTGTGTTGTCTGTTTATTAAGGAATTTAGCAGCAAATTCCACCATTGTATCATAGAGTTGTTCTCTGATGTTTTGTGTTTGAAATCACCATAAAATTCCAACATGGTATCAGAGCTAGTCTAGGCACTCAGTGAGTCAAAAACAGAGTTTGTTTTTCACTGTAGGAGCTGTAAGAAGCTTAAAGAGAAGATTTTTTCAGCAGAGAAAGTTTTTTCTTGTTTTTAATTTTACAGTCGGTATCTCTTCTTTACCTATACAGAGTTAAGATGGCAGATGCTGGAACAGGTTTGACAAATTCCCAACTGCCACAGTTCAATGGGAAAAATCACAATGACTAGTCCATAAAAATGAAAGCATTGTTTGCTTCTCAAGGAATATGGGAGCTGGTTGAAACTGGCTATGCTGAACCTGCAGATGCAACAGCGTTGGCTACCTTGACAGCAGCAGAAAGAGACCAGTTGAAGAGTGACAAGAAGAAGGAAGCCAAAGCCCTCTTTCTTCTCTTCCAATCAGTACATGAAAGTGTCTTTCCACGGATTGCAGCAGCAACAAAGTGCAAAGAAGCATGGGATATTCTCAAGACTGCCTATCAAGGCATGGAGAAGGTGAAGACTGCGAAGTTGCAAATGTTGAGGAGAGACTTTGAAACACTTAGCAATGAAGGAATTTGATACAATTGATTCATTCTTCACTCAGGTTATTGGGCTGATAACCCAGATAAGATCTCATGGTGAAATCCTTGAAGAAAGAAGGATCGTAGAGAAGATCTTGAGATGTTTACCCTCAAGGTTTGAAGCTGTTCTGGTAGCAATAGAAGAAAGAAAAGATCTCTCATAGTTCATGGTAGATGAACTGAGTGCTTCTCTTATGTCTCATGAACACAGACTGAGTAGAGGAACAGATTCCTCTCTTGAGCAAGCATTCAAGACTCAGATGTCTTTCAGCCAAAAAAAAGGTAGAGGCAGAGCAAATAACAGAGGTCATGGAAGAAGCCAAAACAGAGGCATATATTATCCTGCAAGCACAAGCGGAAGGAGCTGCAATCAGAACCAAGATGAAGGTTCAAGCAAACAGCAAGCTCATGGACAAAGGTATGACAAATCCCAAGTCCAATGT
>APFE030775215.1:0-15820 GCA_000404065.3 Pinus taeda
ATTGAAAGGAAAATAATGAAAAATCAAGCTGGTAGTCTCGGTTTTGAGATCCAGTGGGAAATCTCTGTGTATATGTGTTTTATGTGTTATGCTCTCGCATTTTTATTTTTCTAGTGATTTAGAATTCATATGCAGGTAATTTCTGTACGGGGTTAAAACCTACACTTTGATACCAAAGTGCATCAATTCATATGACCATGAGCTAAAGCTAAGTTCTTATCCTAAAAGATGCTTAGCCTATTGTCCTTGGTGAATCAACTTTTTCTCATTATACCCAAAATTCTATGTAATATTGTATCTAGGAAATCATGTCCCTTTCCAGTATGTAATTGGTAGCACACTACTAGATATGGTCTAGGTTTGGATATATTTATATTCCACTCTCAATCTAGATGATCCACGATTTGGTCCTTTGGAATTTTGAACCTAACTTCTTCACTCTAGACTAATCTGAAAGCTCCCTTTCTTGTTTAAATAATGTCTTGGTCCAAATATCTTCAAATCTAGATACCTTGTGACTTGGTAATGTTTGATATAGAGATTCACTATCCTATTCTTGCTCCCCTTCACACTATACTACACTCCTAGATGCCTTTTGGCTCGAATATCACCTCAGACTTGATGTGCGGTCTACCTCCTCTTCCAAAAGTTTGTTAAGTTCTTTGATATGAAATATGCCCCTTTTTCTCACTTTTCTTCAATGGTACTAACAGATTTTTGCATGGGGGCTTCACTCAATGAACCTATGGCATATTATGTGCATTTGTTCCATACTAAACAATGCCCCTACCTTGACTACATATTGGAAAATACCTCTAAAAATCACATTATTTAACCCCCTATCAATACAAACCCAATACACCTTCCAAAATTAAAAAAAAAAAACTGATTTCAGTAGATACTGTAGGTATCCATTTTTTCATTAACATTTTTTATATCCCTTTATAATTTTTCATTAACTTTGAGCTCCTTTTTTTATACCTGTCAATATAAAAACCCTCTACCCCCTATATATCCTGAATATATTATGTCATTTTCTCCTCAATAAATATCCCCCAATATGATCCCACATGCTATGGTATTTCTCTGATAGTGAAGCCCCTGTGGATTTTTGATGCCTAGGTATGCCTGCTATAGTGGGTTCAACACGTTCCTTCCTTCTCAATCCGGATCTAGGTGTAGGATTTCATGATTTCACCTTGATTTAATTGGATGGCTTGAGGAAAGGCAACATACTTCTCATGAAAAATTTATTTCACAACAATGTCTATTAAGAGATCTTATTCCAAAGTGGATTTGGTCATAAAATCTCCATTTCAAAGTTTATCGATAGGTAGATATGTTACCAACCAAATATCCATGGACTGCTCTGATGAAATTTCTATGATGAAACTTTCTCTATCTTTGGAAATTAAAGGATCCAACGCTTAAGCCAATCCAGTTTGGATATAATCCTTAAGCTTACACTTCGTGTCACATACATTTATCTTCTAGAACATATGTTCTCTTAGTTGTATACTCTAAGATATGGAACTAAATCTTTTGTTGATGTAAACCGAGCCTTCAACCCAAACAAGTGATTAGCCTCATATACAAACAATTCAAAAAAAAATCATAGTATATATATAAATTCAAAGAACATATATATTAACTTGAATATTAAGGGGAAAAGTTTATAGGACTTCAACAATTGTGTAACTTTCCTTTTTACACAGAAGTCAGAATCTCTTCCTCTCCTCTCAAATCTCTCTATGTCTCTCTTCACACAATTCTAATCTATTTATTTATAAGAAATCATATTATTAGATTAACCAACCACTCTTCACATCATCTACTCCTTGACTCATTTTTCCTCTCCTTGTCCTTATATACCTCTTTTACATTCAATTTATACAATTATTTGGTTCCCAATTAGATGGGATCATATTCTCTAGTTTAGGGGAAAGTCATACCTAAATACCTTATCCCTTTAATAAAATTCAAAACAACATAGAAATTATAGCTCATCAAAACATCCATAACAACTTTAGATTCTATCCTAGAACTAAGAAAACTTATAATTACATGAGAAATTTGCATTTCTACTCTTACTAAATTATTCTATATTATAAAAATTTTAAGGGAGCCCACTCTCTTCAGTAAATTGATAAGACCACTCTTTTGATGTCAATGATAAGGTTGAACTATGGAACATGCTTTTGCATCGCCAAAGAAGTTTTCGAAATAGAATACTAGGCATGCCTCTTCCCCATTGACATATATGTAGGATAATTTTCTCTTTGACCCAGGGTGCATTTTCACTCCAATGTAAAAAAATATCAATTGAAGAGAGTGAAACATAGATAGAGGTAATCAGGAATTGAAGATATGAGTAGAGCATTACAATATTGTAATATCAAAAGGATCTATCCTCCTTCAACTTCTCATCTCCTTTAATCTCATTCTTATTGTAAGAATTCTCTAAGTACCAGGATCTATAGAGAAAACAAGAAAGCTCATGACAATGCTTTTTGTAATCCCAACTCATGGTGGATTTTTTTACTAACATAATTAATTTTTTTATTTCATACTTCTATCGTCCCCATAAAACTACTATTTTGTTAATGAACTATTAGATTTATTATCAAATCAAATCTAAGGTCCAGTTAAGAATATATTCATGCAAGTTATTCTTTTTATTTCCCTCTTTATTTCCTACATTATATAATATTGAATAAGATAATGAACTAATGTTTCCTTACACATTAGTTTTATATTTGATGAATATGTATTAGGAAAGTAATTATGCAAGCTCCTCCTTTGCCCATATTTGTTGTTTTTTAGTTATTTTCCTTGCCTAAACATGTTATGATGCATAGGGTTTAGAATATAATTCATGTGGTTGAATTTGTCATATGCACTAACGTTTAAGTCTATATGCATTGAGGAAGTGATTCTTTGTGAAGGGTACATGTAACATGGATGGAGGAGACTTTCCTTAAAGTATAATAGGCAAGAAGATATTGGAGATGGGTAACTAATTCATTATTTTGCTTTGTTTCCACTCGTTCCTTATGGTCATTTTGGATACTATGCCTTATAATTTTTATTTCTAAACCCCAATGGATTATACTCTCCTATCAGCCTTATGCATACAAAAGTCTCATAAATTTATCAAATTGCATACAAGGTTCCATTGGCCATGCCATCTAACCTAGTGAGCTTACTTTCCAAAACAACCAAGTTGGAAAGTCTCTAATTTTCTTAAATCGATTCCGTAAATTTTACTATCAACCTTTTAACATTTATTTTTATTTTCCAAAATTATATTGAGGACAAGTTTCCACTATCCAAAAAAACAGTCTGACAAGAAGCAATTTTTTGACTCCATGTCCCAACGGATTAAGGCATTGATCTACACACCTAAGAGTCTAGATCTTGTCACCTTACAAGTAGAAGGGATCTCATGGAATGAAATAATATTGTTATATTATTGATTCTAAATAAATTACATGGCTAATTATATTGGAAACTGAGCTTTTCCTTTATAGTTTTCACAGACTCTAATATTCCTTCCTACTTAGCCAAAATTCCCCTAACTTTTTATCTCTTGGAACTCCTCATGAATGTTTAAATTTTAGTCTATGCATGAAGTTGGATTACACTATTTAACAAGAAAGGGTGTGTTTTGGGTGAAAAATAGGAACTCTATCGAGTCATTTTAGGTAGTTCATTGAGCAATCTTTTAGCCCTCCATATAGTTTTTTGAAGGCCTAAAGATATCTTGATCTAACTCCTGTGGAAACCAAGGTTATCTAGGAGCTTGATTGAGAAATAATATTTATTGAGATATGTTTTTGAAATTTCTCACCAATACTCCCGGATCTGGGTGTCCGACAGCAGTACAGGTATGTGGCTTGCTGTTTGGATGGGCGTGTGGTTGATCTTCACTGCCACAAAACCTCACACAGCTCCGGTCATAACTCCCCCTTGTGTTCCAGATTAATGAAACTTTAATGATGCCTGTACATCCTCTTTTTCCGGTTAATTTCTTGTTCATGGGGCCATCAACTTGCCATAATCGCGTTTCTCCCTTCCACTTTAGCCCCTCCTCCTTTGCAGATGTTGTGATTTACTCTCGACCTCTCTCAGGAGTAAACTGGGCTTTGGTTTGTTGGAGGAACTTCTGGCTATGCCCTTAAGCCACCTTCTATTTCTCCTGCTCTTTCTCTTGCCACCCACTTGTTGTTCTCCCTCTCAGCATTCTGAGCATGGAACCCAAGTTTGTTTTCATCCTTTACTGCTTCCATTGTTTACCAAGTAGCCCAAATCACCCTGCTCCTCCAACTAGGCCGAAACCGCATCAGCGGATGAGTTGCAGAAGAGGCAGCTCTTAAGGGCAAATTGGACGTCAGACTGTCTCCTTCATGACGGACTCCTCAACCTCCTGCTCGAACTTCTGCTCAGATAGGTACCTAGCTACTCGGAGTGGATGGGGTAGGGGTAGAGGATTGCAAATTGTAGCACCGAGCTCCTTCCAATCCATAACTAACGCCGCTCGGTTACAATTCCCCTGTATCCATGGCACATTTTCCTTTATGGCCACGGTCACCATTGAGCTTAGCGAGCTCAATTCAGGTCAAGAAGCTGGGTTCCTCAGGGCGACTATGGACAGGCAGGCAGAAGACAAACCAGGCGCCATCCAGAAAAACCTCGAAAAAAGAAAAGCTTCAGGCTCTGGCAAAAGAAAATCTTCTCAAAGTATGAAGAATCAGGCGGGCTCCTCTGATGACGATGATGACTACAAGTATGGATGCCGCATCACCGAGAAGCCGCTTGACTCCTCTCCTGATGTTTAAATAGGTTGGTTCTTTTTGGTTTTCTTGGAATTCAACAAGCTTGAGAAGGTTCACTCATCTACGTCCTAGATATAATGACATATGCATTAGCTCATATTGCCAGTTTTTCATACGAAAGGGGCATTCTGCTAGCCTTCAGTTTTCATATTCGGTCGTTGTCACAGTTACCTGTGTATTCAGTAATGGGTTGTCGCATAGCTGGTCACAGCTACCTAGTCTAGTTTTATTGTTTTGGTTGTCATATAGCTCCGGGTTAATTCTCAGTTCCATGTACAACTATGGGGTTTTCTGGATTTTTGCTTTAATCATGATCATGCTCTCCACAGTTCTTGAGGGCAATACTCCACTGTTTTTTTGCATACTGATATGCTATGCTCGTAATCATGCCGCATCTTTGGGCTAGCTTGATGAGGCCATGGCCTCGGTGTAAATTATTTTTTTATTAATATAGAAGTAGCCATATTCAGAAAAAAATTAAAAAAATTCCCACTAATACATCTTAGGCACAAAATTAAAAAGATTGGATCAATCGAGATATGGTCTTGATCGAACATTAAAGATATATCAAGCCTTAAATTTAATTTGAGTTATAGGTTACATCAAGCCTTAAAGCTAGATTCAACCTCTTTTCAACCATGTTAAGGGCTCGATCGAGCTCCTGAGGTCCTCAAAATCATATTTTTCACACCCCTTCTGCAGATTTCTATCCAGCACCATTTTGTACCTTGGCAGACGTAGGGCATAATTTGCCCATAAGTGGCATAGTTAATCATGTTAGCATGAAGGAATCCAATATCAAATGACATATGAATTTGAAATTTTCAAATTCATATGATATTTTTTATCTAATTTCTTTTAAACATAATGCTTGAATTCTTCTTGGACAATTTCAAAGGGGATGAATAAAAAATCAATAACATAAAATATACACAATGAAAACATTTCAAAACGTACTAGTATCTATGTTTATGAGTCCTATTCAAAAGGGTACTCTTGGTTTTTTAGTTTATTTAACTAATTAAAGGAAAACTTACATGAACACATGTGTCTACAAAATGCAATTGAAATATTGCTTCACCAAGTTCAAAAAATAATAAAAAATATAATTTTGAATAAAAACAAAAAAATATAATATCATACACTTAGTTCTCTCCATGTAGATCAAGCTCACACACACACACATATTTAAATTACACATTTTAGACTAATTTATGCTAGTACGTGAATATACACATACCTCTTAAGATGTGTGAAAATTTGTAGGGACAAACATTTCATTTAATGGAAAATTTACATATTACACAACACTTTTTTTTTTTGAAAAAAATATCATTGGAAGAACAACATACTTCTCCACAAATTGGATTTTTACTCTTAATGAAAATTCACAACGCTTATATGAATTTTGAGGTCTTCAATTCGATAAAAGAGTAAAATTTTGGAATTTCGTCGCCACATTGGTCCAAAAGTTTACCCTGTCTTCATGCATTGAACCAATCATAACCTTCTCTTCCTTGTTTGAATTTTTCTTCTATCCTAATTTACAAATTAGGCACATTCTCATTGTTCAAATTGTTTCCTTGGAATATTTTAGGATCAAGCCTGATTCCTCAGTTCACCCCCTCTTCTCGTTGTTTGAACTAATGTGTTGACCAAATTTCAAAATTAGGGTTGATTCCTTATTCAATATACCTTCTAATTATTGGAGTTGATGCTTTATATAATTCCAACATCAAGCCAAATTCCTCAATTAAGACCCCTTCCCAGTATCTTACCATGTTGTTTTTGCATGATCTTATTGTTTGAGATAGAATATTAAATCTCTAACACTACGAAACAAAGAATCACATTGAAACTACTTTTCCAAATGGAATATAAACAACAGTAAATATACTAGTGCAAAAAATATAGACAACTTTTTATAATTTTCAACCCAACTTCATTATATTAATCAAACAGAATAATAGAACAATTTAGGGCTCTTGTACCAGGGATAATGGCACTAAAATATCTATTAATACAATAATACAAAATGTGGGCTTGTTGTTAATCCATCGACAACTAATTTTCCCTTGGAAAGATATTATGACAATATGGTTGGTGTCTGTTCTCTCAGATCCTCTTGGTCCTACCCTGTACCTGCCTGGTCCTTCGGCTGCTGATTTGAAACATTGCCTCTATCAACGATACAAGTCCATCATTCTATTGAACCTCGACTCTCCAATTTTCTTACTATTTGTGCATTATTCCATCAAGGGCACAACACAACTGGACTAATGTTTGGTTTTTCACAACTAATTTTGTGAACAACTAACAACTACCCACCATTGCTCCTCGGCTACTTAGGGACTTGAATCCACTATGGTACTCACATGTTACTCCAATGAAGACCAACGTAGGGCATGAAGGGCTACTACCTATCACTACAGGATGTCCATCTCCCACAATGAACATGGGATAGGAAGCCTTCCCATCATATGCTATAGAAGTCCTTCTCCACACATAACTTAAGGGCTACTCATTTGCTCATCTAGATGATCAAACCTTGAGCTCGACTTCTACCACTCTAGAAACCACCTAGGTCCATGAATATTGTGCACACTGGGCTCCAACTTGGGCACTATTATGATTTCCTCCACCATACCATAAATACCCAATCCACATTCACACTTGGTCGACTCTCACCCTACCATACAACAAACCACGAGTGACCAATCTTGTTATAGCATATACGCCTAGTTAGGGAATTCAACAATTATGAATCCCTTCTTCTTGGCTACCAACAAACTCCATCAAATCTACCTCTCTAGGGACACCATCCACCTATAATTCACATAAACTTAATAGGAATTACATACCTCCGCTTTGTAACTTCATGCTTCTCCTCTTTGACACATACATGCAACTAATAATGTGACTACACATAGGATGATTCAACTTTGTCATCTTCTAGGTCCTATCCACTAGTAATCAATAATCACCAAGGAGTCATCTGGATCCACAAACTATTATTGCCTCCATGCCTTGGGTTTTATGCACCTACAACTCCAGTGAGGGAACATCAACGACCCTCAACCCTTGCACCAAAAAAAGTGTCTTATTGTCCTACCTTGTTGCCTTCCTTCCTTACCGTTCTAGCCTATTTTTTGTACTAATGAGTACCTAAAGTTACCTCCTTAAGGATCCTGCTGCGGGCTCCTATAGAAATATTGAACTCGTTTAGATGGAGACAAAAAATGATTTGGGTGGAAGCCTACTCGAGGAGTCTACGATGGGTTAGAGGATCAATCCTAGGACTTCTTCCCATTGAAATTTCCCTCCAATACATTTCTACATTTTGCAATATCTACGGCCTAGATCATAACAAAATAACATGCACAAAACACCGAAAAACTCGCCTCTGAACTATGGTCCTATGCTCTAAGAAGTCTGCTACCCAATCTAGTCCAAAACTAGCCCTTCTATTTTCCACATAGGTTGATTCTTGGCTCAGAGACCTCCCTTCTTCAAAAAAATGGCACCCTAAGATAGTTAGAAAATCCCAAACTCGGTTGCCTCATGTACTGTGGAATTTTAAAGGTATTTCTTGATGATGAATTCTCAATAGATGTAAGAATAAGTTTTCATAAGGTATCTATTTATATGTTTCATGTGGGGATGAATCAGCCTTGCAAAGGGCTCTCTAACACCAGGCCAACTTGCCTTCATGTCCCTATTTTTCCACCATAACTCATAAAAATTAATATTTTCACTTGTAGACCTTGAAATTTGATGATTTTTTCTATGTTGGATTCGTCTCAATGTACTCTCTCATATCGATCTATCACATGCTGAAATATTGTCATGATGTTTGCTAAAACATCGATGGGTGCAAAACCCCAAGCTAGGATTTCAAGCCCATAAGGCCACTTGTGGAGCTCCTTCCTCCAAACCCTTGATCCTCAAGGCTTGGAGTACCTCCCAAGCTACAAAAATCAACACTCCCTCTTAGTGAGGGAGGTACTTCCAAGACTAAGAAGTAACCACCAACAACATGATCGACACTACCCCACCTGACATCCATCATTGCAACATACCGTGTACAATGAACATGAAAATCTTGATAGTGCCTCTGCCTCATCACATCTAAACCTAAAGATCCTAAACCTCCATAGGGCTACTTCCTCTATGGCTAGACTCGCTTTGAGCCTACATGGCATCCAATCGCTTAGTCCTTCAATCACTTGTCCCCTTGGATCAAATACCACATGTAAAGGTCCTTCAATCTTAGATACACAACATCATGATCCAATGAAGACTCTTTCCTATTAAGCTGCAATCTATCACATGAAGCCATCTCAATCAACCTGATCTCATCCAAGCCAAATAAACCCTTGAGCTATCCTAACCATCCATGGCAAGTAAAAGGAAATCCACGATCACCAACTTTCCCTAAAACAAACTATTATTCACCAGGCTCACCACTAATCCACCAGAACTCCCACCCAATCCCACTGCCAAGCTAACCAAGACCACTTCTCCATGTATTTAGCTGATCCCTCTTCTACATGATCTAGATACCCACAAATCCCTCTAAGTTTCTTCATTGTGAACACTCTGATTCACTCGTGCTTCAAAGTAGCTCTGATATCATGTTATTTTTCCATGACCTTGGTGTCTTAGATATAATCTTAAATCTTTGATGCTACCAAACCATGAATCAAAACAAACTACTTTGCACAATGAAATATAAACAATACTTAATCTACTAGTGCACAAAATATAGACAACTTTTTATAATTTTAAACCCAACTTTGTTATATTAATACAACTAAAAAATACAATAGTCTAGGCCTCTCGTACTAGGGATAATTGCCTTCAAATATCCACTAGTACAATAATCCAAAATTAGGTTTGTTGTCAATCAATCGGCAATCAATCTTCCCTCAACAAGATACATTGACTATCAAGCTATTGTAGGCTCTCTGAGATCCTCTAAGTTGTACTGTGTACCTACATGTTCCTTCGAATCCCCATCTATAGTACTACCTTTATCAATGATCCAAGTCCATATAGACACTAAACATCAATTTTCCAATCTCCTCACTACTAGTATCTTAGTCCATCAAGGGAAACACACACCCAAACTCCTGTCGAGTTTTTTATAACTCCAATTGTGAACAACTCACAATTGCCCAATGTTTCTCCTCAGCCAATCACAGACTTCAACCCATTATGGTCTTGCTACGGTGCTCCAATGAAGAGAAACATAGGGCACAAAGAGTTGCCATGTAACACTATAAGATGTCCATCTCCCACAACGAATACAGGCTAGGAGTATTGACCATCATTTTCTTTAGAAGTCCTTCATCACACACATGTCTAGGGCTTCTCAATTTCTCCTCTAGAGGATCAAACCTTGAGATCAGTTTTTGCAACTCTAGCAACCAGCTAGGTCCATAAAAATGGTGCACACCAGACTCCAACTTAGGCACTCTCACATTGTCCTCCACCAAACCATAAATTCCAATTCCAGGTTCACACTTGGTCCACTATCATGCTTTGCTCCAACAAACCATGATTGACCAATCCTTTTGTAGCATCTTCTCCTAGTTAGGGCATTTAATACCTATTAAGCCCTTTTTGGTTGCCAACATAATCCATAAAATTTACCTCTCGAAGCAAACCATCCACCTGCAGGTCACATGAACTCAAGAGGACTAACATACCTCTGCTTTGCAACCTCTTGCTTCTCCTCTTTGACACATACATGAAATTGTTGATGTGACTACACATAGGATGATTCAACTTTGTCCTCTTCTAGGTCTCATCCACTAGCAATCAACCATCACCAAGGAGTTATCTGCAACCAAAAATTGTTACTGCCTCCTTAACTTGGGTTGTATCCACCTATAAGTCTGGTTAGGGCACATAAGCAACCCACAACCCTTACACCAAAAATTGTGTTTTCTTGTCCTTCCTTGTTTCCATATTCCTTGTCCTGTCTTGGTTCCTTCCTTCACTTACCTTTAAGCCGCATTTTTGCACTAATGAAAACCTCTGGTTTCGTCCTCAAGGTTCGTGCAATACCATGGATTCCTATAGCAATGTCGTGACCTCATTTAGAAAAAGAAAAAACTTTTTTTTGGGCTACGGCTTACTCCATGAGCTCATGGATGGGTTAGAGGATCACTCCTAGGCCTTCTCCCCATCCAAATTTCCCTCCAATACACCTATCCATTCCCCAATATCTTCAGCCTAGAACAGAACCAAATATCATGTGAAAAATACCCAAACCTCACCTCTAGACTATGGTCCTCTACTCTTAAAAGTTTGCTTCCCAATCTATTCTAGAATTACCCCTTCTATATTCCACATAGGATGATTCTTGCCTCATACATCCATGGCCTCCCTTCTTCAACAAAATAGCACCCTAAGACAGTGACAAAATGCCAAACTTTGCTGCATCAAGTACTCATAAATTTCAAAGGTATATCTTGATGATGAATGCTCAGATGTAAGAATGCGGTCTCACAAGGTATTTATTTATATGCTTCATGTGGGGATTGAACAACCCTCCAAAGGGCACCTCTAACAAAAATATGACTTGCCTTCATGCTCCTCCATGCCCACCATAACACATAAAAATTAATATCTTCACTTGAAGATCTCATAATTCTATGATTTTCATTGTCTTAGATTCATCTCAACATCCTCTCTCATCTCCATCCATCACATGTCTAAATCTCGTCACAGTATTGTCCCAAACATTGATGGGTGAAAAACCATAGGCTTTGGTTTCAAGGCCACAAGGCCATTTGTGGATCTCCTTCCTCCAAACCATCGATCCTAATGGCTTGGAGTACCTCCCAAGCTACAAAAATCAACTTAACACATCTTCATGCATTCACCCAATCATAACATTTTTTTCTTGTTTGGTTTTTTCTTCCATCCTAATTTACAAATTAGGAACCTTCTCATTGTTCAAATTGTTTCCTTAGAATATTTCAAGATCAAGCTTGATTCCTCAATTCACCCCATATTATCATTGTTTGAGCTACTATGTTGACCAATTTCAAGATTAGGCTTCATTCCTTATTTAAGATCCCTTCTCATTATTTGATTTGATGCTTTAGATAATTTCAACACCAAGCCAAATTCTTGATTAAGCCCCCTTCCCATTATTTTATTTGATGACTTCGCTTATTTCAAGATAGATCCAAATTCCTCAATCAATCCCTCTTCTCATTATTTAATTTGTTTGCTTGCCTTGATTTCAATGTTGAGGTCAATTCTTTAATCAATTCCCTTTCTCACTATTCAAACCTTAATTACCTTGTCCAATTACAAGATCAACTCTAATTCTTCAACTATGCCCCTTTCTCATTGTTCAAACCACACCCTTGGCTAATTCCAAGACTGGGCCTAATTCGTTAATCATGCCCCTCATTATCTAGGTTTGAATGTATTTAAATGTGCCTATATTCAAAGGGAAATGAAGAATTATATGTTAATGAAACAAGTGTCAGTACGAAGAGAAGACCCTTAGTAAGGAATCTCCACAAAAGAAACTTAACTATTTTCAAGATGAAGCTCACATGCATGGCCCTAATTTCCTAGTATCAAGATATAATGGTTCCCCAAAAGTATGGTTTAACAAAAGGCTCATTTAGTATTCCACAATATTAATTGATAAAGAGATAGTGATGTCACCAAATATGCTTTCTAAATGAAATATTGGGTGTTCCTTCCACTAATGATGTATAAGTGAATCTTCTCTTTTGCATAGTAATTCCTTTCATTCAAGAGTTAAAGAAATAGTAGTTAAAGAGGGCGAAATAGAGATAGAGTTCGTCATATGTTAGTTCCATATCATACTAGTGTATCCCCTTTATTGTTCCTTTTGTGCCCATGTAATCCCCATATTATTATTGTTGTGCCCCATAGAAGCCCACTATTGTTATTGTTGTGCCGTTACAATATTATTGTTATGTAGGCTTTGATTATATTTTGACCCCTTAGACTCCTATATATACAGAGGAGGTCATGTCATTTGTATCATCCAAAAATTATTCATTTATGTATTGTAAAAGAGTTTTCCCCCTCAAAAAGGATAATTTTTAAGTCGTTGATCTATCTAATTGTGAGCTGGTTGCATAACATTTGGTGTCAGAGCTTTGGATTCTAGGGTTCACTGCTTCAAACAGGTCATCGTGTCATTTTCACTATAACTTTTTTCTACAAAGATTTAGAAGCTAAAATTGCAATCATGTGAAGCCGAAATCTTGATGAACACAAATTTCAGATATTTTCTCTCTATATTTTTGGAATTTTAGAATTCCATCTAAAATAGGTGACCTAGGGAAAATCGTCATAACTTTCTCTCTGAGAATCAGATTGAATTTTATAAAAAGTGATGGATATAGGATGAAATGTCGTTTTTTGGGTATGATTTCTAGTGACGAAGGTGGAAACAGGGACACATGTAACGTCATACAACTTCACTTTACTAAAATAGTCTATAATCAGGTTATCGTGGGATATTGGGCATAAATATTTCTTGAAGAATCCAATCTTATTTTTACTTGTTAGGTTAGAAAGAAGACTCATAGGGATACTACAGGGTGGAATTTAAGATCTTGTAGATTTTCAATTACAGAGATACAATAGTTGCAATATCTAGCTCCTAAAGAGAAAGAAAAATGTGTGTATTTTTTTTAAAGTTTATTTGCATAACTTTTATTTGAAAAATGAGTTTGAATTGATTCAAGGGGAATATTGAAGCATATATATCATTTTTTGGTTCCAAAATTACTTGGAACAGAAAAATGACACATCTAGTAAGCAACTAGAAATCTCTTCTATGACGCATGAAGAACAGGAAGAAATGCAACATGATATATGAAATTTACGAGACCAAGTGCAACAAATTTCACTCTCACTAAAAGTAACAAAAAATAAATTGGAAGCCATGATGAATGTGAAGATATATTATATAAAAAGGGACATTGTATTTAATATAGATGGTATAAAAAGGGATGTTGGAGTTGTGAATGATGGTTTAAAAGCAAACATGGATGCATTAATGAATGTCAACATAAAGGGGTTAAAGGAAGGTTTGACAAAGTTGCTAGAAGAAAGAATTCCTAGTGGTGAAAAGTAAGTCCATGAAAATCATGATGAAGACATAAGGAATATGAATTATTATTTTATAGAATCCATTGTGGGGTTTAAGAACAACCACATTCCAAAGATAGATATGAGGAAGTTTGATGACAAGGATCTCATAACTTGGATACTACAAATGGATCAATATTTTGATCTAGAGGATGTGCAACCCTCACAAAAGTTACATATTGCATCCTTATATTTAGAACCCAATCAATTTGTATGGTATAGATGGACTTGTTCTTGTAAGCCACTTATCACCTGGTCAATTTTTATGGAGGAAAAGATAGCACATTATGAATATACAAAGAGAAACACCTTCTTTAGTGAATTGATAAATCTCAAAAAAAAGGGTTCAATGGTGGAGCACATTTGAAGACTTCCAAAAATTGAATATTAGGGTAACCGATATTCTAGAGGGGCATAGGATTGATGTCTTCATCGGGAATTTAAAAGATAACATACAACATGAGGTTCACCTTTCGAAATCTGATTCATTGGAGAAGGCATCCATGGTGGTAAGAAAAGTTGAAAGAAAAATTATGGCAACAACGATGTCTACCACTCATAACTATACATATGGAAGTGTGGTTGCTCCTAGTCTTCCACAACCTACGAGGTTCACACCACAACAATTGGAGGAAAAAATAGAAAAAGGGATTTGTTATAGTTGTGATAGAAAATACAGTATAGGTCATAAGTGTGCTGAGAAGAAATTGTTCTACATAGATTGTGAAGATGAGGAATAAATGGAACAAGAAACATCAAAAGAGGAGGATATACACCCAAAACCAACCCCATAGAAAGAAGAAAGGAATCCGAACATATCTTGTAATGCATTGGTAGCAATTACCACTCCTCAAACTCTCAATGTAGAAGGATATATCAAGAAGGAAAAGGTAATAGTGTTGATTGATTGGGGTAGTACCCATAATTTTATTCATTATAAGAGAGCCAAGGAATTGAATTGATCCCTGTATCCAACACCCATGTGTCAAGTGATGGTCGCAAATTGAGGAACTATAAATTTCTCTAGAATGTGCCATAATATCAAGATAACCATGGGGAAATATGTATTGAATAGTCCAATGCTTCCCATTCCAATGGGTGGTGTTGATGTTGTACTAGGATTCCAATGGTTATAATCTTTGGGGATGGTACCTTTCAATTTTCAGGAACTTTTCTTGAAGATTTTTTGGGAAGGAAAGGAAGTTGAATTAAGTGGTATCGCAGGGAAACCAACAAACCTAATAAGCTCTAGTGGCATGAAAAATCTTTTGAAGAAATAACAATGGGGAGTAATTTCACTAGGGTTCAAACATCGAAATCATGTATTTCTCCAGATCTCCAAAAAGCCTTGGACAATCATTCCAACATGTTTGAGGCTCCCAAAGGCATCCCACCTATTCATGATCATGATCATGCAATTCACTTGATTCTAGGAAGTGTTCCTACAAATATCAATCCATATGGCTATCCTTATCCCAAAAGAGTGAAATTGAATGTATGGTTTCGAAATGTTAGAGGTTGGTATAATTCAACCTTGTAAAATTTATTTCTCTACTCTAGTATTATTGGTGCACAAAAAGAATGGATCATGGCATATTTGTCAAGATTATAGGGAGCTCAAAAAGCTCACTATTAAAGATAAATTTTCCATTCCTGACATTCATAAATTGTTGAATGAATTACATGGAGGAATTTACTTCACCAAGTTCGATTTTCATTTAGGATATCTTCAAATTAGAATGAATACTAAAGACATTTTGAAAACAGAATCGAGAACTGATGAGGGTCATTATGAATTTTTGGCCATGCCTTTTGGCCTTACTAAT
>APFE030775222.1:0-37735 GCA_000404065.3 Pinus taeda
TAGCATCACTTATTACAATTCCCCGTAGGGTGTGGAATCTGGGTACAAAGAAGAAATATGATGAGAAGATAGAAGGAGAGTTAAAAAACTTTGTTGACTGATGACATTTGATGGTACAAGTGTCCTCTGGATCATCCTTGGGCATGGAGTCGTCACATAATCATCAGGTGCTAATCCAGTAGTCAACACAGCTGAGAGGGGAGGTTTTGAAATGGTGGAGGCCGCTCTTGATGGTCAATTTTGGACAAGTGTGAGGCAAGTTTTGGATTTCACCAAGCCCATTTATCACATGATTCGGTTTGCAGATATAGACAAACCAGTGATTGGCGAGGTGCATGAGCAGATGGACACCATGTTAGGGCAAATAAAAGATATTGTTCATAACAGAGATCCCGACTTGTACAAACTGATTCACGATTGTGTGTGTGAACGGTGGAATAGGCTTAATCTTCCACTACATTGCTTGGCGTATATCCTTACGCCAAAATACTACTCTACGTCTTGGTTGGGCCAACCTGCAGCAGGGGGTGGGGTTAGGATCAAGCCCCATTTAGATCCAGAGGTAACTAAAGGATATTTGGAAGCATTAGAAAAATTGGTACCTGACAGGGAGGAATGTGCACCTGTGCGCCTTGAAATAGGCAGATACTTCAGTGGCACTGGTTTGTATGGTAACTTCCATGCAATGGACAACAGAGATAGATTTGATACTCTCACATGGTGGGAAACATATGGCGGGCAGGGACTTTTGCCAAAATTGGCAAAAAAAGTTCTTTCACAGGTTGTAAATACTTCTTCTGCAGAGAGTTGTTGGAGCACCTACAGCTACATACATGAAAAGGAACAGACTCAATGAAAACCGAGCAGAAAGCTTGGTTTATGTGCACTACAACTTGAGGTTGTTGAGTCATTACTGTGATCGGGCTTATGAGGATCCCACATATAAAATTTGTGACAATCAGCCAGAGGATGACAATTTGGAGGATGGCATTCTACATATTGAAGAACTGGAAGAGGAACTTGTAAGGGATGAAGATGATGCTTCCATGCCACCTCCACCTCCACCTCCACCATCCAGTAGCAGTGCTCGAGGTCCGAGTCTTGTTCCTTTGTTGTCGCCACCTCCATCTACACCCTCACGTGGAGGTTCTAGTTCTGGTCGTCGATCTGTGCGGGAGACTCCTAGAAGACCACCACGACCTGCTTATACTCCTGGAGACTCTCGTGGCAAGGGCCACATGTAGATTTATCATTTACAGTTTACTTGTCTTTTTTAGTTTCTATTGGACTTTAGTTTTAAGTTTTCATAACTGTTGAGTTTTGAGTCCTTGACTCTTGACTCTTGACTCTTTCATATCATAATGATATTTTTTGTAAACAATATATCACTGTGACAATGAAAATTTGAAGTTTGAAGTTGGGCCTTGGCAATTAAAACTCATTGGTAATGATTGTGAATTATGAATATGATGCTTCGTGAAAGACTAAAGTTGTTTCATTTCATTTCATTATTCATGTTTCATTTTATAAATTTATAACATTTCATATCATGTTAACAGTTAGAAGTTAGGACTTAGAAATATCTAAGATATTACTTCTTGTAATGGTTAAACTTAGCTTACAAGTACAACTTTGGTGATCAATGATAATAAATGTTATATATTGAATTTTCAATTTTGAAAGCTTGAAGTTGAAACTTTAAGATTGAATTTGATGAATCATGATTCACGAGACTCAATATGTTGTAGTTGTAATATGTATTTTACTAACTTGTGGACATGGTTGATGAAGATTATAACTTCTAGATGATTGATGTGATATGGTTCAATGATCAATCTATGTTTTTTTTGTTTGTTTGTTTGTTTGTTTGTTGTTTTATCTTTTTTATGTCTAATTCATCATTCTACATGTTTTTGTTGACATATATGTATCAAAAATTAAAAAATATAAAAAAATATATATATATTTTTAAAAAATCGCTCCCGGATTCGCTCCCAAACCGAGAGCTTCTGAAAATGGTCGCTCCCACTCCCGTTTTCGCTCCCGCTCCCCACTCCCGCTCCTGCTCCCAAGTAACATTGGTAGGGATTTATAACATGTTAGACTTAGAAATTTCAACGTGTGAATCTTCTAGAAAAAATAAGAGGATCAAGTTAAGATAATCTGAGGCATTGATTAGAATCTAACCTAGGTCGTTGATTGATCAACAAGAAGATTATAATAAGAAGCTTGATGGGCATTTGGAATACACATCGAGTGAGATCAAGAGATCGATTTCTCAAGAGAGCAGCGTAGCAGTTGTAGGAGAAGTCATCAAGGAAATTTCTTGTAGTGAGGGGCAGGGATAGTGTTGAAATTTCTAAGTCTAATCCGTTAGGAATTCTTCCTGTACTGTCTAGTTTATTTCTTCTTACTTGTTTAATTACTTCACAAGTTATTTACCATATAAATATTGAAAATAAACATAAGTACAATATCAACATCTATAGATCATCAACTAAAAGAAAACAAGCACATAAGTGACACCATTATTTTTGGACCAATTTCGCTGGAAAAACCTAATGCGGGAAAATCGGTGCAACTATTCAAAGGGTTTTATTATTATGCAGCTTTTAGAATACAACTAGGGTGCTAGAAATGGCTCACCCAACAGAGAATGCCCTTGGTAGTAGTACCTCTCCTTGGAGACAAATATTCCGGCTGAATAATCACCGAATGAATAATCCCATAGCAACAATTGCAGCTCCCATTGCTCTACGTCACTCTGATAGGGACTGCGTCATCCTACCCGGCTCACCAGCTCCTAGTCTATCCCACGAAATCCCCCCAGGGCTGCCTCTTGGCCCTATGCCAGCTCTGCTAGCCTCTGCATCAACTTCTGGAGCTTCTTCGTCAACCCCTAGATCCTCTGTGTCTCACACGCTGGCCTCTCCTGGCTCTGCACAGCTCCTGACAGCCCCTGCGTAGCACCCAATTTCCTTTGCATCAACTTCTCCCAGTTCTGCACTGTCTCTCTGGTAGCAACTCTGCCTCTCTACTGTATATTCATTGCCTCTCGCTGTTGATCACTGATTCTATCTCTCTTAGCAAACTTTGCTCTAGAGAATAGAATCACTGATCACTCTGGTGTGTCCTCTAACTGACCCTCAAGCCTCCTCTTATACTTTTCTTGTTGGTCCATCAACGACCGAGATTAAATCTCTAATCAACGGCTAAGATTAGATTTGGCTTGATCCATGACTTTTGGAACCATCTAACCCAGTTTTATATTAATACCCATTAATATTTTATTTTTCCTAAATTTAGACTTCGGAACTCCATTAAAAATATTAATTATTTTAATATCTCCCAAACCACGTACAATCTGTCCAAACCATTTCTGGGTCTTGGAAATCTCATGTGCTTTAGCCTCTCCCCCAATTTTCATCGCTAGAACACATCTGATGCTACCCCAAATTAGCACTGCCTCTTAACGAGGACTGTGCTTTAGTAATACTCCTCACTGAGTATCACCTTGATTATTCAACATCGGTCCCTATGTTGATGCTAGGCCTCCCCGCCCAACATCCTCTGCACTACTGCATCCTGTATTGTTGCCCATGGCCTTGCCACTACCACTGCTCCATCTGTACGACAACTCCCTCTGCATCCGTGCTGCTGTTGGTCCATACACCCAGCATTGCATCTGCACTACGTCCCCTTCTCCTCACGCTACATCGTGCTATTGCATACTGCTATTGCACTGCAACCCATTTATTGAGAAGTAAATAACTGATCCACCCAACTCTGACATCCCTGTTAGGCTAGAGACACTCTCGATGTTGAAGCTTCCTCTGCCGCTAACAAGTGCTCCCTCTACTGACCTTTGCATTATTGCAACAACTCCCTGCATCTTGCATCGTTGCACACTTCTATGTGCCATCCTGCACTAGTGCAACACTCACGTGCCTCTCGCACTGTTGCAGCCTACTAGCCTCGCACTGTCTCAGGACTCCTGCACTGTAGCACTCTCTGCCACTCCATACGCATCCGTCTCTACTGACATCCGCCAGTCCTGCTACTCCTCTTCAGGGCTCCCATAGCAAGGTATAATCCAAGAGGTTGGGTACCTTGAGGATCCTGCCCCTCATCGCTTATAGTCCATTTGACTACAGCTCGATGTCTCCCCACTTCTTCTCAAGTGGCACATGAGCACTCATGGCACAATCATCATCATCCTCGAATTCTTTCTTTGCCCTCGCCAGCGCTGCCTTGGTCTCAGAAGCCTCTCCTTTGCTCTTCTTCCTCGGACACTGGTTCACAAAATGACCCAGTTCCCCACAATGGAAGCATTTGACCTTGGAGAGGTCCTTCTTTCGCTTCTCCTGCTTTCCTACAGATGCTAGAGCCATATCCTCTTCTTCCTCCTTCTTGATTCTGACTCATTTACCGCTACTCCCCGCCTTGGTCAGTCGTATGATCTCTTCTTGATGAAGAGCCACCCATAATTCTTCCCAATCTTGAAGCTTTGACCTACCCAGTATGCTCTAGACAAATACATCCTAATCTTCGGAAAATGTGTTCAGTGCAGTGCTCACCAACATCTCCTCATCTGGTGTGGCCCCTGTGGAAGTCAGTTGGTCCTGAATCTCCTTCAATCAATCGAGGAAGATATCTATCTGCTCTCCCTTCTACATCTGGTATGACCGCAGTTGATTTCAAGTAACATTTTCCTCTGCACGGAAGTATGTTGGTACAATTTCTTTAGGGTCTCCCACATCTCATTTGCCGTATCCTTTTCGACAATATGCGGTACCACATGATCCTTGACCCCATCAAGGATGATGCACTTTGCCTTGGCCATTGCCTCCTCGTACTTCTCATTTTCAGCTAGGTCAATTGGGATCACTATCATTTTCAAGGCGAAGTCCTTGATGCGATATCTATCTAGAATGGACAAGATCTTGGCCTTCCAGACCACAAAGTTGGATGCTTCGTCCAACTTGTCCTGATCTCTCAGCCCATTCACGGCCATCTCACTGCTCTTTTGTCAACTCCTTCGAGTCTCTCTACTTCCCTCCCGGAAGTCCTCTGTTTGACTCCTGCTAAGTCTCTCAACTTCCCGTCTGGAAGTTCTCAGTTTGACTCCCTCTGAGTCTCGATTTCCCTTTTGGAAATCCCTCTGCCAATGTCGAGTTGCCCCACTCTGATCCTCTGTGCAACTGCACCACTGATCCGGATTCCTTGGCTAGAAATCCGCCTCGACAACATTTTCGTTTACCTCGGTTTTGTCTCGTTAGGTACTGTTTTGTCTCAATAGCGACAACACCCCACTAGCTTCCTATGCCCCAGCAACTGAAGGACTGAGCCTCTAGGTTCTGCGCAATCCTAACACCGACAAAATCTACACCTCCTGGCCACAACGTCGATCCTTCCTGGCTGAGAAAGATGACCGGGCACTGTGTAGGTCAAATCTGCTCCTCTTTGCATCTGTGCTGATCCTCCTCTTGGCTCGAGCTAATGACGCAGGCCCTCTGCATCACCCCTTCCTTGCTGCTTTATGCTAGGAACAACTTCTGTCACTCGGGATAACTGTTTCTACTACTACTGCTCTGCTAGCTGATGCCTTCAGTTATCCTGTGCTTTGCAGCCACGCTCTGATACCATGTTGGAATTTCTAAGTTTAACCCATTAGAAATTCTTCCTGTATTGTCTGGTTTATTTCTTCCTACTTGTTTAATTACTTCAGAAGTTATTTCCCATGTAAATACTGAAAATAAATACAAGTACAATATCAACATCTATAGATCATCAATTGAGAAAAAACAAGAACACAAGTGACACCGTTATTTTTGGACGAATGTCCTCAGAAAAACCCAATGCGGGAAAATCGATGCAGCGATTCAAAGGGTTTTATTATTATGCAATTTTCAGAATACAACTAGGGTGCTAGAAATGGCTCACCCAACATAGAATGCCCTCGACAGTGGTACCTCTCCTTGGAGATAGATATTCTGGCTGAATAGTCACCGGATGAATAATCCCACAGCAACAATTGCAGCTCCCACTGCTCAGTGTCACTCTGATAGGGACTGTGTCACCCTACCTGGCTCACCAGCGCCCAGTTTGTCCCACGAAAGCCTCCCAACGCTGCCTCTTGGCCTTGCGTCAGCTCTGCTAGCCTCTGCATCAACTTCTGTTACTTATACGTCAGCCCCTAGACCCTCTGTGTCTCACACGCTAGCCTCTCTTGGCTACCTTTGCATAGCACCCAACTTCCTCTCCGTCAACCTCTCCCGACTTTGCGCTGTCTCTCTGGTACCAACTCTGCCTCTCTGCTATGTATTCACTGCCCCTCATTGCTGATCACTGATTCTATCTCTCTTAGCAAACCCCGCTTTAGAGAATAGAATGACTGATCACTCTGGTGTGTCCTCCAACTGACCCTCAAGCCTCCTCTTATACTTTTTTCGTTAGTCCATCAACGACCGAGATTAAATCTCTAATCAACGGCTAAGATTAGATTTGGCTTGATCCATAACTTTTGGAACCTTCTAACCCAATTTTATATTAATACCCATTAATATATTATTTTTCTTAAGTTTAGACTTAGGAACTCCATTAAAAATATTAATTATTTTAAGATCTCCCAAATCGGGTACAATCTGTCCAAACCATTTCTTGGTCTTGGAGATCTTATGTGCTTAGCCTCTCCACCAATTTTTATGGCAAGAGCACATATGATGTGACCCCAAATCAACAGATAGTTTTGAGTTTGGAGAGTTTCCTGATCCTGGCATACATTTCAAATGAGGTAAAGAGAGATCCAGAAGAGGTGGCGTAGAGCCACGCTGGGTAGCATAAAGCCACATTGAGGCAGCGTAGAGGCCTTGAGGAGATTCGCAAATTTGTTGAGGAGAAGATTAGATCCAGTGCCAAGAACCAAGGTGTAAGGCCGGAGTACCAAACGATAGAGCATCCAACCAGCAGATTGATCAACTAGAGGGAGTGATGCAGTCCCTATCAGTTGTGACACAGAGCAGCGCAGTGATTGCATAGAGGCAGTTTGAGGCTATCCATTTAGTGGGTGGATCAATGTCGAATCTCCACTAATAGTGTGAGGTATTTCTCATTAATTCTCTACCAGTCGGATTCTCTATATCGGATAACCAATAAGGCATCCAAAAATTGCATTCAGAAACTACTGCATAATAATTAAAACCCTCAGTGGTTGCACCGGTTTTCCCACATTGGGTTTTTCCAGGGACATTGTCCAAAAACAACGGTGCTAATAGTGTGACTGCTAATTCCTTTTTGCTCAGTAGTTGTTTCCACAGTATTTTATGTTGTGAAGGATGCAATAGATTTTATTTCGATGATTACTCTGTAACACTATAAATAACTTGATTCAAAAATTAACAAGTAGGAGAAATCTAATCAGTTGCTGCAGTAGGGAATCGGGTAACCGATTTTTCACATGGTATCAGAGCACGATTAAGCAAGAGAGCAAAGCCGAAAGATCCCAATGCTGAGCTGAAGAGGGAGATCGAAGAGCTGTGTAGACAATAGATCGAATCCCCAGAATGATTGTGCAGTCCAGTGCTAGGAGGAAAAGATTCTCAACGAAAATCTCTCTCTGAGCGAGTCGATAGAGAGAAAGATTTTCCAGATTGAGATTTGTCAGTGACAGAGGGAGCAGCGAAGAAGCAACTTCAGCAAAGAGCAGTCTTCAGGTGGGATGCAATTTTTCTATAACAGTTGCTAGGGCAGAAAGGTGTTAGACAAAGAAGGCACACTGAGGGAATTTCTTCCTCAGAGGACTTCCAGCCAATAAGTTTGAATTTTCCAAGTAGAGCAGCAGTAGTTGTGTGTAGGATTTCTCACTCCAGAAGGGAGTGTGAATAACTGGGCAGCAACTGCGCAGAGAAGAGGGATCAATTTGACTTTTTCAGGAGAAATGGCACCAACATGATTGAGAGATGAAGATTGGTTGGACGGAGCCTCCAACCATGTGATCTGGAAGGCTAGGATCTCCTGCTTTCTAGATGAGCATGATCTCAAGATGTATGTCAATAGTGTGGTAGTTGTGCCCACCGATGCAGATCCACTCAAGAAGTACAACGCTGATGTGGAAAAGACTAGGAGGATCATTCCAGATGGAGTACGAGATCATATAGTATTCCATATAGCTGGCAAGGACACTGCCGGACAAATGTGGGAAGCCTTAGCCATGCTATATGAAGGCTCTTCCGAGTAGTGGAAGATGTACTTGGAGGAGAAGTTGAGATGCATGAAGATTCAGAAAGGGGAGCGAATAGACCCCTTTCTTAAGAGGCTTCAGGAAGTCCGAGATCAATTGGCTTCAGTAGGGTCAGGGCCCCGACCTACAGAGTTTGTTCGATTAGTGCTAAATAGCGTTTTTGAAGATTGGCAAGTGTTTGTCCAGAGCATGTTGGGCAAAGAACACCTACCAGATGGGGAACGTGTATGGGCTGATTTGCAATAAGAGGAGATGAGGCATGATTTGGTGAAGGCCACAATCAGTGGTAGTAGCAGCAGTGGGACGAAGGTCGTGAAGGAAGAGGAAGACATGGCCCTTGCATCGAAGGGGCAGCAGGAGCAAAGCAGGAGGAAGAATGACATTTCAAAGATCAAGTGCTTTAGGTGTGGCAAGATGGGCCACTACAACACTCAGTGTCCTTTCAGAAAGGGGGACAAGGAGGAGAACTAGGATCAACACGCCGCGTCCGCTAATATTGACAAGCTTTCCTCTAGGCTGGAGGAAGAGTTTTCCATGATTTTTGAGATGCTTCCAGCAGCAAGGTGGGTTGATCTAGAGTTGTAGCTACAAAGAGCTACATGATGGACAGGATCCTTGAGGAGTCCACCTCTTGGATCAAGACCTTGCTATGGGAGCCCATAGTCAGTGGTAGCAGGATGGACCAGTGTCAGGTGGTGCAGTCAAGTGCTAGAGTGACAGATGCATAGGCTAGTAGCAGTCAGATACTGAGCAGCGCGGAGCTAGTGTTGGCAAATAGTGCAGTTGGCATAGAGCAGAGTCAACAGCAATGCATAAGCTTTAGTGACAGCGTAAAGTCTAGCAACAGCCAGAACTCGGATGACAAATGCATCATATTGAACACAATTAGTTCAGTATTTTGGATGTTTTTCCGTTGCAGTGGTAGCAACAACAGAGTTGCAATGCGATGCAGTAGTGGAAATTAGTTCAGCAAAGTTAGCTACAGAACGGATGTAGCGAAAATTAGAGTTGCGCATTAGTTGGTGGGCAGTAGAGCCAGACATCAGCAGTGCAGCAGGAGATGTTGCAAAATCAGAGTGATGCTTCAACGGGTTGCAACACTAGAGCACTTTCCTCGCTAAGAGGGAGTGTTGATTTTTGGGTAGCATCGGATGTGCTCTAGCCTCAAGATTTTGCAGGGAGGCTAGGACATGCATTTCAGAATACCCAGAAATCGTTTTAGGAAATTCTACTCGGAAGATGTTTAATTAAAATTATTAATTATTTTTAATGGATGCCTAAGTCTAAACTTAGGAAATTAAAATAATTAAAGTGTACTAATGAAACTGTGTGTGAAGCTTCTAGAAAAAGAGGAGGATAAACTCAAGATGATTTGAGCCATTGATTAGAAACGAAGTACAATGTTCTTTTAAAAGAGATTTAAATTTAGAAGTCCCTGCCTTGTGTACAAGCTATGTGCCAAAAACCCTGCAAAACCACTTTGTAAGATAAGACTACGAAGGCTCAAAGAACAAATGAGAGATCCTTTAAGAATATATCAAGAGTGGTTTGGTTTCTCCAAAGACTTCCGCTCACGCTTAATTCTGTGATTCCAACAAGATGTTCCCTCTACAAAACTTCAATCAAGATTTAGTTCCATATATATTTAACAATAAACAATGATAAGAAATCCTAGAGATTTATTTAAAACCAACTAGAGCATTCTATACCTAGAGCATACTTCTAAATCAAATGTCAATGTAAGATAGCTCTACATCAGTGTGGAAAAAGTCGGGAATAAATCCCGATTTTTTTATTTTTTTGGCTGGCCGATTAAATCCCGATTTTTTTATTTTTTTGGCTGGCCGTTTAATTTTGCCGACTTTTTGCCGACTTTTTCGAAAAACTCCCGACTTTAACGACTTTTTCAACTTTTGGACCCTTGCCGATTTAATCCCGACTTCGACTTTTTCCACATTGCTCTACATTAACAAATTTACAAGAGCATATGGAAACAAATTAAATCAAAGCATGAGTAAAAGGAATTATACCAATGATTAACAATTCATCACACTCCCAAAGGAGGAACACCTCATGAATGAAACCCTAAAGTCTTTATTGATATTTCTCAAAGTGTACAAGGCAGCAGCGCTTCCGCAAGCACAATAGTTGGTAACGATATCATACAAATGAGAGCTCAAGGCTCTATTACATAGAGCTATGGGAGCCAATCTCAATGTAGAAGTGATTAAACAAGTGGCATGAGGTGACAATCCCAAAGAAAAATTCAAATTTGTTGAATGGAGCTCCAATGCCACGTGTAAAAAACGAATTTTGGCAAGTGGACATCATTTTTTTCTTCCCTTATGTGTCAAATTCGAATTTTATGATGGAATGACAAGTGTATATGGGTGATAACCTATCTAGGGACAATTTCCCACAAAAAAGTGCACCAAATATTCTCCCAAATCCTCTCAAATGTGCATTAACTTTACAAATTCGAATTTCCAAGTAAACAACTTTCTCATTTAATGCCAGAAATTCGATTTTATTTGAGCACGTCCTTTCCATGATTTTAGGAGTCCACATCACCTTGGGACTTCACTTTAACTCCCCCATAACTTTCCACCTCATTTCCACAACATTTAGCATGCGTGGATATTTATTTTTCGCCATTTATTTAATTTATGGCTTAATTAATTGTCAAATTTCCCACTAAACTTAGGAAAAGTGGGCTTTGAGGCTTTAAAACACATTTTTAACCCCTCAAAGTGTGTCATAGTAGAAAATTGAGGGTGAGAGGCGCAAATTACATTACTCATACCCCATACAACTTCTCTAGACATTACTTATTACATTACAAGTACAATTTTTATTGCAATTTCCGCAGTGTGGAAAATCTAAAAATTTTAAAAATGACTACCTAGACCTAACCAAATTCCACGAAATATTTTGTGTGATATAGTATGGTAATATACATCGACTCTAGACACTTAGATGTATTAGGGGCTCAACCTTCAAACCATCACCCCGACTTTGGGGTAAAAAATGAGTGAAAAAACCCGAAATATTATCCACCTCTGAAAAATAAGGGATAATTAACAAGATAAAAAAGAACACTCCAAGGTGTACTCATTTGTTGATCGAGTACCAACATCCTAGGCCTGTTACAGACTCAAAACTCATCATTACTAGTATCACATATTACAATTCCTTGCAAGGTGTGGAATCTGGGTACAAGAAAGATGATGAGAAAATAGAGGTAGAGTTTCAAAACTTTATTGATAGATGATATCTGATGGTACAAGTGTCCATTGGTACATCCTTGGGCATGGAGTCTTCATATAATCATCAGGTGCCACTCCAGTGGTCAACATTTGGCTCCATATGGGGATGCATGCTAGATATGAAGTGATAGTGTGCAAAAACCTGGAATCTGCATCCATCGACAAAAGACATATATCGGCAGTATCCATTCTAAATATCTACAAATGAAATAAAGTATAGAAATGAAGAAATAAATGACAATTTATTACGAAATAAAACTAAATAAACAAAAATGACAAGGGATAAGGTAACAAATATGATACAAAAAGATGTCCCATAGCATCCGATGTCCTCAATGAAGTTCATGTTGAGAACTTGCTTACTTTCGGGCAGATCCATGGGTGGCTTTTTTGATGTGCCCTGTCCAATTTTGAATATTTTACGACTTTGATTTGTCCCAACGCTGTATTGTACATGGTCATCAGATTTACCAAATCCTTTTCGCTTTTTTCTTTTCTTCTTAATCAATTGTGATGTTGATATTGTTGTGATCAAAGTAGACCTTTCTGCTTGATCTTGAAGATGCCATGATGGAAAGTTCAAAGTATCCAAGACTTCTTTGACTTGCCTTTGTCCATTCTACATCTGCTCTGACATGGGTGATGGATCAATCTCATAAATATAAACTTGATTCCCCTCAGTTTCCTTGCCATCCAAGTCTCCAACAATTAGCCATTTTTCAATGGAGTAAATGACCTCCTCATAATGAGATGAAGATTGCTTTAGTGGGTTGGGAGGCTTATGATTTGTTTCTTTGTTCTTTTCCCATTCATCATTTAACCTAAGCTAGAATTTTTGTACTTGTAACCTTTCCATTTCCTCCAACCTATTCTAAAAAGTGATTTGATTAGCCTTTATAACACTTATTTCCTTGGCATGATTTGTTTCCATGGTGTTGATTAATTGCACTTGTTTTTCTTCCATGGCAAGCAACCTATTTTGAATAGAGGTCTTCTGATTAGAATGATTTATTTCCATGGCCTTTATTGCTTGTGCGTGATTTCCCTCCATGGTCTTAATGAGTTGAGCTTGGTTGAGATGTATATCCTTAATCATTCGAGTCAACCCCTTGATGAGATCTTTATCATTCTCATTTGCTTTCACTTTGATCTTTCTTTCATTTCCATATTTTTCTTCAAAGGCATCAATTATTGATTCTAGAGAGTCGAAATTGTTAGCAGGTAAGTTTATGAACCAATCCATAACATCGCCATCTAATGAAAAGATGAAGTCTCATTTTAACATCCTCATGGTTAATATCATGGCACCATTTGCTCACACAAAGGTGGTAATTCCTAAGGTGAGTTTCAGTACTGACGGCATTGTTACCTAGAAAACTAGGCAACTCTTCAATAGCCTCAATGGCTTCATCTAGAATGAAATTCGGATAGCCTGAAATGTTAGTAAAATCACAAGGGACGAACAAATCATTCATGATGCCATGCTCGCTTGACCCTGAAAGAGAAAATGGATACTAAAGAGGCTCCTGTCCAAGATTAGCAAGAAATCTAGAAGTAAGCTTCAAGCAAAATCCTTGCAGAAAATGAAATAAGTGGAGTTGCCACTTGAACAGGAATCTGAATCTAAAATCCAACATGCAAAAACCAAAAGTTAGTCATAAGTCCCAGGTACAAGAAAACTTGTCCCTGACAACAACGCCAAAAATGTTGACCCTGTCGCCCAAAGTAAAGTGTAAGCTTGTAGCTTCAAGCAACAATGAGATAGAGAATGCAAAACTCAAATGAAATTGTAACAAACTTTAACTTAATGAAATGTGATAGTGAGGTTGTGTTAATTCTCAATTAAAGCATACATGTAAGTGAATGAAGTATGAAAGCTTAAACCATGCAAATGTCAATCCACCCAAGAGAAGACTCCCTTTAAATGGGGAGATAGGATACCATGGGAGAAATCCCAAGCCCCCACAAAAAAATATAATTTTTTATTAATATTACAATGAGAAGAGGTCCCTTCAAAGTCCTCAACTAAACTTCAAGGAGAGTTCTATAATAATTGCTTGAAACTTGCACACTAGACCTCCTTTCTTGAGAAAGTAGTGACAAGATCTCACAAGACTTATGCAAGGGAAACAAGGAGTGAGTTTCCTCCAAATGCCTACGGCTTAGAGAGGAAAATGGGCAACTCTCTAGTGAACACGACTTGGCCAAAATAAGCCTCAAAAGGGCTCATGAAATCCTTGGAAATTGAACCCCCAACATTTGCCAAAGGTCCTGCAAACACTTGCTAGATGTTGCAGGAGGTTGCTCTTCAAAACCTGCCACACAAGAGTTAGCAAACAATCCAAACAATGACTGCAAAATAAGTTAAGTATTAATGGAAAAATCAACAAGATAAAATGTGTATGTACAATTATAATTTACAAAGGGCTAAGCTAAAGAGTGAGAGTAAACTCTCACTCTTTTCTTAGCCATATTCAAGCTCTTAGATAGCAAATGAAAGAAACGAAGTACAATGTTTTTTTAAAAGAGATTTAAATTTAGAAGTGCCTGCCTTGTGTACAAGCTATGTGCCAAAACCCTTGCAAAACCACTTTGTAAGATAAGACTACGAAGGCTCAAAGAACAAATTAGGGATCCTTTAAGAATGTATCAAGAGTGGGTTGGTCTCTCCAAAGACTTCCCCTCACGCTTGATTTTGTGATCCCAACAAAATGTTCCCTCTACAAAACTTCAATCAATAATTAGTTCCATATATATTTAACAATAAACAATGATAAAAAACTCTATAGATTTATTTAAAACAAACTAGAGCATTCTATATCTAGAGCACACTTCTAAATCAAATGTCAATGCAAGATAGCTCTACATTAACAAATCTACAAGAGCATATGGAAACAAATTAGATCAAAGTATGAGTAAAAGGAATTATATCAATGATCAAAGGTGGAACACCTCATGAATGAAACCCCAAAGTCTTTATTGGTATTTTTGAAAGTGTACAAGGCAGCAGCGCTTCTGCAAGCATTGTAGCTGGCAACAATATTATACAAATGAGAGCTCAAGGCTCTATTATATAGAACTATGGGAGCCAATCCCAATGTAGAATTGATTAAACAAGTGGTATGAGGTGACAATCTCAAATAAAAATTCGAATTTGTTGAATGAAGCTCCAATGCCAAGTGTAAGGATCGAATTCTAGCAAGTGGACATCATTTTTTTCTTCCCTTCTGTGCCAAATTCGATTTTTATGATGGAATGACAAGTGTATATGTGTGGTAACCCATGCGGGGACAATTTTCCACAAAAATCTCCACCAAATATTCTTCGAAATCCTCTCAAATTTGCATTAACTTTACAAATTCGAATTTCCAAGTAAGCAACTTTCTTATTTAATGCCAAAAATTCAATTTTATTTGAACACATGTCCTTTCCTTGATTTTAGGAGTCCACATCACCTTGTGACTTCACTTTAACTCCCCCATAATTTTCCACCTCATTTCCACAACATTTAGCATGTGTGGATATTTATTTTTGGCTATTTATTTAATTTCTGGCTTAATTAATTGTTAGATTTCCCACTAAACTTAGGAAAAATGGGTTTTGAGGGTTTAAAACGCATTTTTAACCCCTCAAAATGTGTCATAGTAGAAATTTGAGGGTGAGAGGTGCAAATTTCATTACTCATACACCATACAACTTCTCTACACCTTACTTCTTACATTACAAGTACAACTTTTATTGTAATTTCTGTAGTACGGAAAATCTAAAAATTAAAAAAAATGACTACCTAAACCTAGCCAAATTCCACTAAATTTTTTCTGTGATATAGTATGGTAATATACATCGACTCTAGACACTAAGATGTGTTAGGAGCTCAACCATCAAACCGTCACCCCGACTTTGGGTTAAAATGTGAGTGAAAAACCGAGAAAATTATCCGCCTGAGAAAAAGAAGGGATAATTAACCAAATAAAAAAAACACTCCAAAGTTTACTCATTTGTTGATCGAGTCCCAACATTCTAGGCCTATTACAGACTCAAAACTCATCATTACTAGTATCACTTATTACAATTCCCTGCAGGGTGTCGAATCTGGGTACAAGAAAGATGATGTGAAAATAGAAGTAGAGTTTAAAAACTTTGTTGGCTGATGATATCTGATGGTACAAGTGTCCATTGGTACATCTTTGGGCATGGAGTCTTCATATAATCATCAGGTGCCACTCCAGTGGTCAACATTTGGCTCCATATGGGATGCATGCTAGATATGAAGTGATAGTGTGCAAGAACCTGGAATCTGCATGCATCGACAAAAGACATATATCAGCAGTATCCATTCTAAATATCATCAAATGAAATCAAGTACAGAAATGAAGAAATGAAAATTTATTCTAAGAGCATTAATGACAATTTATTCACGAAATAAAACTAATTAAACAAAAATGACAAGGGATAAGGTTAGAAATATGATACAAAAAGATGTCCCATAGCATCCGATGTCCTCAGCGAAGTTCATGCTGAGAACCTGCTTACTTTCGGGTAGATCCATGGGTGGTTTTTCTGATGTGCCCTGTCTGATTCTGAATATTTTAGGACTTTGATTTGTCCCAACACTATGTTGTACATGCTCATCAGATTTACCAAATCCTTTCTGCTTTTTTCTTTTCTTCTTAACCGATTGTGATGTTAATATTGTTGTGATCAAAGTAGACCTTTCTGCCCGATCTTGAAGATGCTCTGATGGAAAATTCAAAGTATCCAAGACTTCTTTGACTTGCCTTTGTCCATTCTGCTTCTACTTTGACATGGGTGATGGATCAATCTCATAAGTATAAACCCGATTCCCCTCAGTTTCCTTGCCATCCAAGTCTCCATCAATTAGCCACTTTTCAATGGAGTAAATGACCTCCTCATAATGAGATGAAGATTGCTTCAGTAGATCAGGAGGCTTATGATTTGTTTCTTTGTTCTTTTCCCATTCATCATTTGACCTAAGTTGGAATTTTTGTACCTGTAACCTTTCCATTTCCTCTAGCTTATTCTAAAAAGTGATCTGATTAGCCTTATAACACTTATTTCCTTGCCATGATTTGTTTCCATGGTATTGATTAATTGCACTTGTTTTTCTTCCATGGCGAGCAACCTATTTTGAATGAGGTCTTCTGATTAGAATGATTTACTTCCATGGCCTTTATTGCTCGTGCATGATTTTCCTCCATGGTCTTAATAAGTTGAGCTTGGTTGAGATGCATATCCTTAATCATTCGAGTCAACCCCTTGATGAGATCTTTATCATTCTCATTTTCTTTCAATTTGATCTTTCTTTCATTTCCATATTTTTCTTCAAAGGCATCATTTATTGATTCTAGAGAATCGAAACTGTTAGCAGGTAAGTCTATGAACCAATCCATAGCATCGCCATCTAATGAAAAGATGAGAAGTCTCATTTTAACATCCTCATGGTTAATATCATGGCACCATTTTCTCACACAAAGGTGGAAATTCCTAAGGTGAGTTTCAGTACTGATGGCATTGTTACCTAGAAAACTAGGCAACTCTTCAATAGCCTCCATGGCTTCATCTAGAATGAAATTCGGATAGCCTGAAATGTTAGTAAAATCACAAGGGGCGAACAAATCATTCATGATGTCATGCTTGGTTGACCCTAAAAGAGAAAATGGATACCAGAGAGAGGCTCTTCACCAAGATTAGCAAGAAATCTACAAGTATGGTTCAAGAAAAAATCCTTGCAGAAAATGAAATAAGTTGAGTTGCCACTTGAACAGGAATCTGACTCTAATATCCAACATGCAACAACCAAAAGCCAGTTGTATTTCCTAGGTACAAGAAGACTTGTCCACGGCAATGAAGCCAAAAATATTGACCCTACTGCCTACACCTACCTACAAGTTAGTGAGAAAAGCCTTCAACCCCACAAGGTGTGGTTGGTAGTAGGGAACTCAGAGAAGGGGCTGTCACACTAATTCCGACTCTTTCCGTTTGAGGTATCTCCTAGGTTAACTAAGCGGGGTGGTCCCTAATGAAAAGTTAAGTTAAAAGATGTGAGTTTCTAGGAGAGCGTTATAGTGAAAGTGGATTAATTTTAAGGATTTATGAGCAAATATGAAGTGAGCAACTTGAAATAACAATGTCAAACGTTAATATGATTAAAAACCATAAAACCAGTGCTTTATAAGGAATTTTCTCAACAATTTAAAGATATATTTGCTCAAAGTAAAATGCAATGCTCTCAAAAGAAAAAGAAAAGTATCCCTAAAATGTAAATAAGAATTGTTAGCACAAGATATGTAAGATACAAAATGCTTTTGAGATAATCAACTTTATAAATCAAAACATGTGAAACATATCTTGCCAAAACCCAAAAATTATTAATTAACTTGGAAATGTAAAAGAAACGGCGTGCTAAACCAAGACATCAATATGCAATTAGACATGAAGCATGAAAAGACAACACTTGTTTTACATGATTACAATACTTGCTTTTGGATTAGACTTTGCATATGAAAACTCAAACCATCAAGAGACAAGTAAAGTAAATGTAATGGATAGTGCTTTTGCTTAATTTTATTAATTATCTCTACAACAAGATTACAAATTAACTTTTCAATGCTGAGACCTCACCCTCATCCAAAGATATGGATCTCACAGTTAGGATTCAATAGAGGAGTATAGGATTCCTAAGATGTCTACTTCAACCAACTTATGTTGGAGGTAAAATTTTAATGAGGCTTGAGGCCTTCGTACACTAGATGAAATGCAAATTGTGTTAATTCCCCAAACTAAAATAATGCTACATGCAAATGCTTCAAAGAGATTGATTTGCAATGCTTGAAAATTAAATAGTGTTCAACATAAGTTGTCATTATAATTTCAATTGGAGAAATAAAATTAGCTTACAAGTGTTGCATGTGTTTCATAAATGAATTAAAATGATACAAGTAATTTGCTTGAAAGTAAAATTTGTTTCAAATAAACAATGACAATAAACTGCTCCAATATTCAAGATAACAATGTAGCATAAAATTGAAATATGTATTCAAGTGCTCATGAAACAATTTACCAAAATAAATGGAAACGAATCAAAGTTTGTTAAGAATATAAAATTCTTGCATGTAAAGGATGAATTGCCCAAAGTAAAGTATAAGCTTGTAGCTTCAAGCAACAATGAGATAGAGAATGTAAAGCTCAAATGAAATTGTAACAAACTTTAACTTAATGAAATGTGATAATGAGGTTGTGTTAATTTCCAATTAAAGCATGCATGTAAGTGAATGAAGTATGAAAGCTTAAACCATGCAAATGTCAATCCACCCAAGAGAAGACTCCCTCTAAATGGGGAGATAGGATACCATGGGAGAAATCCCAAGCTCCCACAAACAATTAGATATTTTATTAATATTACAATGAGAAGAGGGCCCTTCAAAGTCCTCAACTAAACTTCAAGGAGAGTCCTCACAATAATTGCTTGAAACTTGGATACTAGACCTCCTTTCTTGAGAAAGTAGTGACAAGATCTCACAAAAATTATGCAAGTGATAGAAGGTGTGAGTTTCCTCCAAATGCCCATGGCTTAGAGAGGAAAATGGGCAGCCCTATAGTGAACTAGACTTGGCCAAAATAAGCCTCAAAAGGGCTCATGACATCCTTGGAAATCGAACCCCCAACATTTGTCAAAGGTCCTGCAAACACTTGCTAGATGTTGTGGGAAGTTACTCTTCAAAATCTGCCACACAAGAGTTAGCGAACAATCCAGACAATTAATATACATCGACTCTAGATACTTAGATGTATTAGGGGCTCAACCTTCAAACCATCACCCCAACTTTGGGGTAAAAAGTGAGTGAAAAAACCCGAAATATTATCCGTCTCTGAAAAATAAGGGATAATTAACAAGATAAAAAAGAACACTCCAAGGTGTACTCGTTTGTTGATCGAGTACCAACATCCTAGGCCTGTTACAGACTCAAAACTCATCATTACTAGTATCACTTATTACAATTCCCTGCAGGGTGTGGAATCTGGGTACAAGAAAGATGATGAGAAAATAGAAGTAGAGTTTAAAAGCTCTGTTCACTGATGATATCTAATGGTACAAGTGTCCATTGGTAAATCCTTAGGCATGGAGTTTTCATATAATCATTAGGTGCCACTCCAGTGGTCAACAAGCGAAAGAGGGAGAAGAGAACCTGTTTGACACTCATTTGAGCAGAGATGGCAGTTAATGATATGAAGGATCAGGTGTTGATTTTTTATAGCATTAGATGTTCTCTAGCCATGAAAATTGGTGGAGAGGCTAAGGCACATAAGATCTTCAAGACCCATAAATGGTTTGGGGAAATTCAACCCGGTTGGAGAAATATTAAAATAATTAATATTTTTAAAGGGGTTCCTAAGTCTAAACTTATGAAAATTAAAATATTAATGGGTATTAATATAAAATTGGGTGAGAATGTTCTAAATGACATGGATCAAGCCAAATATAATCTTAGTCGTTGATTAGGGACTTAATCTCGGCCGTTGAAGACACAACAGGAAAAGTATAAAAGGAAGCTTGAGGGTCAATTGGAGATATGCCATATTGATCAGTCAGTTCGATTTTCTAGAGCGGGGTTTCGCTGAGAGAATTAAACCAGTGATCTATTGCAGCGAGGGGCAGTTCAGCCTGAGGCCAAGAATACATAGTAGAGAAGCAGAGATAGTGTCAGAGAGATAGCGCAGAGCTTAGAGACGCTGATGCAAAGGCAGCTGGGTGCTACGCAAAGGCAACTCAGAGCTACACAGAGGCTGAAGAGACTAGTGTGGGTGACGCAGAGGGTTTGAGAGTTGACACAGAGGCTTCAATAGCTGCGCAGAGGCTAGCTAAGCTGACGCAGGGCCAAGAGGCAGTGCCAGAAGAATTTTCGTGGGGCAGACTAAGTGTTGGTGATCTGGGAAGGGTGACGCAGTCCCTGCAGAGTGACGCAGAGTAGTGGAAGTTGCAATTGTTGTTGTGGATGGTTCATCCGGTGACTGATTAGCCGAATATGTCTCTGAAGAGAGGTACTACTTCCGAGGGCATTCTTTGTTGGGTGATCCATTTCTGGCACCCTAGTTGTATTAAAAAATTGCATAATAATAAAACCCTCATATCCGCTGCACCGGTTTTCCCACATTGGGTTTTTTTCGGGGACGATTGTCCAAAAATAACGGTGTCCCTTTTGTGTTTGTCTCAGTTATTTCAGTTGTTGATCTGTATATGAGTTAAGGTTGCATTTGTGTCTATTTCAATATTTATATTTATAGATAACTTGTTAATGGAATAAACATGTAGGAGAAATTAAACTAGATAATGTAGTAGGGATTTCTAATGTGTCAGACTTAGAAATTTCAACATGGTATCAGAGCATTGCAGATCACAGGAGAACTGAAGGCACTAGTAGTAATTTGGAGAATTTGTAGAAGTAGCAGTTGTCCCGAGAGACAATGATGTTCTAAAGCAGAAGCAACATAGAAGGAGTGACGCAGAGGGTCTGCTTATCATTTCGAGCCAAGAGGAGGGTCAGCGTAGAGGCATAAAGGGGTAGATCAGACCTACGCAATGCTCGATAATCTTTCTCAACCAGAAAGGATCAACACTGTGGTCAGGAGGAGCAAATTTTGCCGTTGCCGGGATTGCATAAAGCCTTAAAGGCTCAGTTTCTTCAATTGTTGGCGCTTGGTAAGCTGTGGGCAGATTGTGATTGAGAAGTCGGTGGGGTGTTGTTTCTGTCGGTGCAGAATAGTACCTAAGGGGACAAAACCAAGGTAGAGGGAGTTGCCACCTTAACGGATTTCTAGCTAAGAAATCCAGATCCGAGTTGCAGTTGCAGGAAGGATTGGAGAGGAGCAGTTCGACATTTGACGGGAGGATTTCTAGCAGGGAAATCAGGACTTAGAGGGAGATTTCTAGGAGGGAATTCGAAACTCAGAGGGAGTCCAGAAGAGGAGCTGAAATGGTAGTGAACGAACTAAGGGATCATGACAGGTTGGACGGGGCTTCCAACTTTGTTATCTGGAAGGCCAAGATCCTGTCAATCCTAGAATGATATCGCATCAAGGACTTTGGCTTGAGAACGTGGCCATCTCGATCGACCCAGCTGAAAATGAGAAGTATGAGGATGCAATGGCGAGGGCGACGTGCATGATCCTTGACGAGGTCAAAGACCATGTCGTACCACATATTGCTGAGAAGAGCACAACAAAGGAAATGTGGGATACTTTGACGACCTTATACTAGGGCACTTCCGTGCAGCGGAAAATGCTATTGGAGAATCAGCTACAGTCGTATGAGATGCAGAAGGGAGAGCAGATAGATCCATTCCTCCTCAGATTGCAGGAGATTCATGACCAACTTATTTCCATAAGGTCTACATTGGATCTAGACTTCATGGTGAGGACCGCCTTGAATGTAGTCTCCAAGGAGTGCGAGACATTTGTCCAAGGCATTTTGGGTAGAGCTACTCTTCTAGGATGGGAGGAGATGTGCACAACTCTTCGCTAAGAAGAGATCAAGAAGTTGACAAAGGCGGGGAATAGTGGCAAGGGAAGTCGAATCAAGAAAGAGGAGGAGGAGGAGGATGCCACTCTAGGATTTGCGGGACAACAAGGGAAGAGGAAGAAGAAGGACATCTCCAAGGTGAAGTGCTTCCATTGTGGGGAGTTGGGACATTATGCATCCTAGTGTCCAAGGAAGAAAAACAAGGGAGAGGCTTCCGACTCCAAGGTAGCTCTAGCTAAGGCAAAGAAAGAAGTCGAGGCTGATTTCGACTATGCCATGAGTGCTCCTGCACCTCTAGAGAAGAGGTGGGGAGACATCGATTTGTAGTCAGGAGGACTACAAACTAGGGGTAGGATCCTTGAGGTGCCCAAACTCTTGGATCATATTTGGTTACGAGAGCCCTTACGGTAGTACCAGAATGACAGATGTCGGGTCGAGCAAAGTGTAGTAGAGCAGCAAGGCAGTGCTTGGGTGCAGAAATCTGAGTCAGCGCAATGGAGGGTGCAACAGTGCGAGAAACACAGAGATATAAGCAGCAATGCAGTGGCAACAGAGGGAGCACAGGATAGCAGCAGAGGCATCTTCAGTTTCACGTGGCTTCTAGACTGACTGGGATGTCAGTATTTATGAGAAGTCAGTTACGTACTTCTTGATAACTGAGTTACAGTGCAGCAGTTAGTAGTGGCAGTGCTAGGGGCAGCATGGGCAACATGTTGAGAGGGAGCTGTAGTATAGATGTAGCAGTGGCAGTAGTAGTGTCATGGGCAGCGGTACAGGAAACAACAGTGCGGATGATGTGAGATAGCAGGCCAAGCATCAACATAGATACCGGTGCGGAGAATCAATGTGATGTTTCCATGGTAAAGCATTACTAGAGCACATTCCTCACTAAGAGGGAGTGTTGATTTGTGGTAGCATCAGATGTGCTGTAGCCATGAAAATTGGTGGAGAGGCTAAGGCACATAAGATCTTCAAGACCCAGAAATTGGGGAAATTCCACCCGGTTGGAGAGATATTAAAATAATTAATATTTTTAAAGGGGTTTCTAAGTCTAAACTTAGGAAAATTAAAATATTAATGGTTATTAATATAAAACTAGGTGAAAATGTTCTAAATGACATGGATCAAGCCAAATATAATCTTTGTCGTTGATTAGGGACTTAATCTTGGCTGTTGAAGACTCAACAGAAAAAGTATAAGAGGAGGCTTGAGGGTCAATTGGAGATACACCATATTGATCAGTAAGTTCGATTTTCTGGAGCGTGGTTTTCCTAAGATAATCGAATCAGTGATCTGTTGGAGCGAGGGGCAGTTTGGCGCGAGGCCGAAAATACATAGTAGAGAGGCAGAGATAGTGCCACAGAGACAACGGAGAGCCTAGAGAGGCTGACGTAGAGGCAACTGGGAGCTACACAGAGGCAGTTTGGAGCTATAGAGAGGCTAAAGAGGCAAGCGTGGGTTACCCAGAGGGTCTGAGAGCTGATGCAGAGGCTTTTGTAGATGTGTAGACAATCGTCCGCAGAAAAACCCAACCTGGGAAAACGGGTGCAACAGATTTGAGGGTTTTATTATTAAGAAACTTTCTTGAGTACAACTAGGGTGCCAAACTGGCTCACCCAATAGAGATTTCTACATGGTAGTAATACCTCTTCTTGGAATCAGATATTCAACTTCTCAACACTAGTTTGCCCCACGGAAATCCTTCCGGCGCTTCTCCAAGGCTTTGCGTTAGCCTTGCTAGCCTCAGCGTAGCTCTGGAACCCCCTGCGTCAGTGCTCTACCTCTCTGCATCAGTTCTTTGACCTTCTGCGTCACCCACGTAGGTCCCTCAGCCTCTATGAAGGCTCTGGCGGCCTCTATGTGGTTCCTGTTGGCTCTCTGTAGCCTCCTCAATCACTGTGCTGGTCCTCTGGCACTATCTCTGCCTCTCTACTATGTACCCATTGCCCCTCACTACAACTCAGATCACTTGTTCGATTTCTCTTAGCAAACCCCGCTCCAGAAAATCGAACTGACTGATCAATCTTGGTGTATCTCCAACTGACCGTCAAGCCTCCTCTTATTCTTTCTTGTCGAGTCTTCAATGACTGAGATTAAGTCTCTAATCAATGCCTAGAATTAGATTTGGCTTAATCCATGTCATTTAAAACCTTCTCACCCAGTTTTCTATTTATACCCATTAATATTTTAATTTTCCTAAGTTTAGACTTAGGAACTCCATTAAAAATATTAATTATTTTAATATCTCTCTATCTGGGCGAAATTTCCCCAAACCATTTATGGGTCTTGGAGATCTCATGTGCTTTAGCCTCTCCACCAATTTTCATGGCTAGAGCATAGTCGTTGCTACCAAAAATCAACACTCCCTCTTAGCGAGGAATGTGCTCTAGTAATGCTCCACCATTGAACATGACATTGATCCTTCCACATCGGTACCTGTGCTGATGCTGGGCATGCTGCCCTACATCCACTGCAATGTTGCATCCTATACTGCTTCCCATGGCTCTGCCACTGCCACTGCTACATCTGTACTGCAACTCCCTCTCAACATGTTGCATCATGCTGCCCATAACACTACCACTGCTAATTGTTGCATTGCAACTCAGTTACCGAGAAGTAAGTAACTGATCTACCCAACTACTAACATCCTTGTTAGTCTGGAAACCTCCCGATGGTGAAGCTACCTCTGTTGCTTTCCTGTGCTCCCTTTGTTGCCTCTACACTGCTACAAGCACCTCTGTGCCTCTCGCATTGCTGCAACCATCCTTGTGCCTCTCTACACTTCTGTAACCGCCTCTATGCCTCTCACACTGCTGCGGTCAGAGCTTGGGCTCCCGTAACTGTATGTGATTTAAGAGTTTGAGCACCTCAAGGATCTTACCCTTTACTTCACTGTAGCTCCAACTATAGTTCTATATCACCCCACTTCTTTTCTAGAGGTGCATGAGCACTCATGGTGCAATCATCATTGTCCTCTTTATCAGCTTGCGCTGGAGCAGCCTTTGAGTCAAAATTCTCTTCTTTGCCCTTCTTCATCTAAGGGCCGCGTGGCAAAATGACCCATTTCTGCACATCTTAATTATCTGACTTTAGATATCTCCTTCTTCTTTCGTTTTTGTTGCCCTTGCTATCTCGTTGATAAGAGAACTGCATCCTCCTCTTCCTCCTTGATTCTGATCACTTTACTGCTGCTTCCCACCTTGGTCCATTGGTTGATCTCTTCTTGTTGAAGAGCTACCCACATCTCCCAACTGGGAAGAGAAACCCTGCCCACGATGCTTTGGACAAAGGTTTCCCAGTCTTCAATGATTGCATTTAGTGCAGTCTTGACCATAAATTCAACATCTAGTGTAGCCCCTATGGAAGTTAGCTAATCATAGATCCTTTGCAACCTGAGAAGGAAGGGATTGATTTCTTCTCCCTTTTGCATCTAAAACTCTCTGCTGACTCTGAAGCAACATCTTCCATTGAACGAAAGTTCCCTCCTACAATGTGGTCAAGGCCTCCCACATTTCCCTTGCTGTGTCTTTCTCGGCAATATGTGGGATCACATGATACTTGATCCCGTCCAAGATCATGCACTTTGCTTTTGCCTGAGCCTCCTCATACTTTTTGAGAGGATCAACATCAATCGGAACAACAACCGTCTTCAAGGAATAATCCTTGATGCGATGTTTATCCGAAACAGCCAAATCCTGGCCTTCCAAATGACGAAGTTGGATGCTCCATCCAACCTGTCCTTATCCCTCAGTCTGTTAACGGCCATCTCTGCTCAAATGAATGTCGAACTGGTTCTCTTCTCCCTCTTTCACTGCTGCCCCAACAAAACTCGGACCTGGATTTCTTTGGCGCTAGAAATCCTCTAAGGAATAAGGTCCCTCTGAATTTTGATTTCCTTCACGGAAATCCTTTTGCCAACCACTATCGAACCACCCCTCTCTGATCTCTCTTTGCTGCTGCTCAGCATTGGATCTAAATTTCTTGGCAAGAAATCTTCTAAGGAACTAATTCCCTCTACTTTGCTTTTGACCCACTAGGTATTGTTTTGCACCGACAGAATCAACACCCGACCAACAACTCCAAATAAAATCTGTGCTACACCCCCAGCCACAGCAATTGGAAAACCGAGACTCAATAGTGTCTGTGCTTGCCAAGTAACCACTGCGCTGCCCTATGCAGCAACATTGTCATCCAATCAGGCTGATGCAGGGTCTAGATGAGCCTCACTTGGTGACTGCGTCACCCCTCCTCTGCTCTCTTGGCCTGAAACTGTGCTATCTCTCAGGACAACTGTCTTAACACACAAATTTTTCCTATGTCCTTTCACTGATGGCTTCAGTACTCCATCTACAATCGCTCTGATACGATGTGAAAATTTCTGAATCTAACAAATCAGAAATCCTATTGCGATAAATTGATTTGCATTACCTAGTTGTGTTCTTCATTTTAACAAGTTACTTTCAGAATTATTCAGAAAATATTAATGCAAATACACTACAGCCTACACCAATATACAGATCAAGTACTGAAAAAATAAATGATACAACCACACAAAGGACACTTATTTTTGGACTAAACGTCCCTGAAAAAGCCTAGTGTGGGAAAACCGGTGCACCAGATATGAGGGTTTTATTATTATGCAGATTTTTGAATACAATTAGGGTACCAACTTTAGCTCACCCAACAGAGAATAAACCCGACAAAAGTACCTCTATTCGGAGACAGATATTTTGGCAGATCCAACAACTGGATGAACAAACCCCACAGGTGACTGCTTTGTCCCTAGTGCTGTGCAGCGATGGCTGCTCCCAACTCTGCACTTGGACTGCGTCACCTCCTCTAGGAGCTGTGTCACCCTCCCAGTGAGTCTTCCCAACTCAAAAATCAATCTGCTGAATTGATGCCTAATCTGCCTCACAGAACCCTTAGTGCTGCCTCTGTGTGACTGCGTCATCCCTCCAGCTTTTGTGTCACCCTGCTGGAGTTGCATTATCTCTCCTTGTTGCTGCACTATCTATCTGTTATGTATTCTCGGCCTTGGACGAAAGTCTCGCTACCGAACTGCCCCTCCTTGCACTAGAAGCTTACTCTGAAATTCTCAGCAAACTACACCCCATAATTGCAATCTAGCTCAAGTGCTGCTCTCCTTGTGTGTGTTTTCCAACTGACCCCAAGCCTTCCTTTATACTTTTCCTGTTGCAAAATCAATGGTCATGATCTAGTCTCTAATCAATGGCTAAGATTAAATTAGACTTGATCCTTGTCACTTAGAAGCTTCTCACCTATATTTACATTAATTCGCTTTAATTATTTTAATTAGGCACCATTAAAAAATAATTAATTATTTGAATATCATGCACTCCATGTGGAATTTCTCCAAACAATTTCTGGGTCTTGGAGATCTCATGTGTTCTAGCCCCCCCCACAAAATTTCGGAGCTAGAGCACATCCGATGCTACCAAAAAATCAACAACTAACTCCTTGTGCAAGCCCCAAAATGGACTCCCCAATTATGACACTGGAAGTTCACCAAAACTGGTGTGGATTTGGCTTGAAATCCCTTGTGCTCAACAAAACGCCAACCCTTGTGTTGAACAACTTCAAGAGAGGTAAAATTCTGAAGTGTGATAGTCAAAGATAGCTGGAAATGGCTCCCTTTTTGCCTTATATACCCCTGGCCCATGCGTACCCCCTTGGTGGCACCCACTTTCCACTAATTCACATTCTCTCCCTCAAGGGGTGCATATTGCCTCCTTTTCATGAGTGTGGGACCCATTCACCCACTTTTCTTAATTCCAAAATGTCAAAATTGCCTCCAATGCCAAAAATTACAAAATTTGTTGCAATTAGCAACTTTATGGGATAGGGGATATTATAGTGATTGATGAATCCACTAAGGCATTATCCTCTTCTTGGTCCCCGCATTCTGCTTCTAGGTCCGACGTAACTTTAGATGCTCTTTTTTCCTTTTGTTTAGCTGGATATTATTAATTTGGGGTAGCATCGGATGTGCTCTAGCCACGAAAATTGGTGGAGAGGCTAAGTCACATGAGATCTCCAATACTCAGAAAGGGTTTGGGCAGATTCTAAATAGTTTGGGAGATATTAAAATAATTAATATTTTTAATGGAGTCCCTAAGTTTAAACTTAGGGAAAATAAAATATTAATGTGTACACAGTGTTAGAATGGTCCAAAGTCATGGATCAAGCTAGATCTAATGTTAGCCATTGATTAGTGACTTAATCTCGGTCGTTGATTTGTCAACGAGAAAAGTATAAGAGGAGGCTTGAGGGTCACTTGGATAACACACTGAGGGAGACCAGCCAGTTCAATTTCTGGAGCAGCTGCATAGAGGCAAAAAAGGCAGACGCAGGGCTGGAGGGAGCCACGCAGAGGCAGTAGAGATTGCGCAGAGCCAGCAAGGCCTGCATCATCCACGCAAAGGCTGTAGGAGGGACACAGAAGGCCATAGACGCTGCGCAGAGTCTCAACAAGCTGACGCAAAGGGTTTTAGGTCACGCAGAGGTCAGTAGGGCTGATGCTGGGTTCAGAAGAAGTGCTGGAAAATTTATCTATCTGTGGGTAAGCCAGTTTGGCACCCTGTTGTACTAGAAATCGCTGAATAATAAAATCCTCCCTTGCTGCACCAGTTTTCCCACATTGGGTTTTCCAGGGACATTAGTCAAAAATAACTATGTCAATGTGTTAATTCTTGTGCATATGTTTGTTTCTGTATTACGGTGTGATATCTGCAGCAGTATTTATTTTAATGTTTATTGAAGTAATTTCATGAATAACTTATGGTGAAGTAGGATAAGTAAATAAGTTGTTGCAGTGATAGAATTTTCACATGGTATCAGAGCAAGTAATCAGAGATAGGAAGAGAAAATTAGTTATGGGTCGAGACCACGATGCAAAGGCATCCACCTCATGGGACTCACATAGATTTTTAGAAGATTGCACAAGAGAAAGAGATTTCGATTTCTCTATGTTGGCTTCCAGGCTGGAAGAAGTGGCGTGCATGACTAGTGCTGCATCATCAGAAGTATGGTATATAGATAGTGGAGCCTCGTGGCATATGACGGGAATCAGAGTGTGTTTCTTAGAATATCGAGAAGAGAAGATGAAATTTCAGATCACCATGGGGAACAAGGCAAAGTGCACTCTAGTAGGGAAGGGTATGATAATTTTTCAAACAGAATCGGGAGAGCGGTTCCGTGCCACAAATGTGCTGCATGTACTAGGATTGGGGATGAATTTACTTTCCGCGTCACAACTACAAGGCAAGGGCTATGACGTCTACTTCATCAAGGAAAAGGTATACGTCAAACACCCGAGCTGGAAAAAGAAAGTGCATTTCGGGATCAAAAGTAATCGGTTGTATAGATTACAACTAGAATCATCAATGGCACTAATAGGTAGTCATGGGGACAAGGACTTGAATGAACTATGGCACAGAAGGATGGGTCACTTGCACCATGGAGCTTTGAGAATTCTTAGGAGCACTATAACAGGAGTTCTGGGTCTGAGTACGGAAGGAGATGATGTATGCAGGGGATGCGCTCTAGGAAAGTATGCCAAGGCGGCATTTCCTAGGAGCAAAACCAGGGCCAAGAGTGTAGTAGGATTGATACACTCAGATATCTACGGACCTATGTCCGTCAAAGCTCTCAGTGGTGCCGAGTATTTCCTTACCTTCATTGATGACCACTCGAGGAAAACTTGGATTTATTTTCTGAAAACCAAGGATGAGCTTTTCTGTCGATTCAAGGAGTTCAAGGCTCTGGTGGAGAATTTGACTAGGAAGAAAATAAAAGTTTTGCGCTCAGATAATGGTGGAGAGTATGTCGATAAGGACTTCACTGATTATTGGGCTAAGGAGGGCATCAGAAGGGAGTGGACAACTCCCTAGAATCCGAAGCAGAATGGGGTGGCAGAAAGGAAAAACAAGACTATTGTAGAAGCAGCTAGGGCCATGTTGTATGATTAGGATATGCCAAAATTCCTGTGGGTAGAAGTATGCGACATAGTTGTCTACGTTCAGAACAGGACTCCTCATCGGGCATTGGGCAAGATTACTCCAAAGAAAGTCTTCATTGGGAAGACCCCTGAAGTCAGTCATTTCAGGATATTTGGGAGTTTAGCATATTGCCGCATACCCTAAGAAAAGACGAAGCTGGATCAGACTGCAGAAAAGGGATATCTAGTGGGATATAGCGAGAACGTTAAGACATACAGAATCTATCTTCCAGGGAGCAGGAAGGTAGTAGTACGACGAGATGTAAAGTTCATGGAGGACGGAGCTTTCAGAAGATCTCACGAAATGCTTTCCGAGGAGCAGTTGAAAGAGGATCCGTTGGTCATGCCTCTTCAACCAACAAAAGTGAAGAATTCTTCCTCACGTCAGGAAGATTCTCAGGATGGGGAGGAGGAGTGAACAAAAGCACCTACATGCAGAGGACGAACTAGCAGGGAACTTCGTCAGATTTTGTGTGATGCAGAGAACTTCATCACTGAACCAAGGAACAGTAAGTGGGAGCGAAAGCATCCAGACAGATATCAGGCGTTAGTAGCTCAGGATGGAGAGCCTGCCAATTTCAAGGAGGCAGCTCAACATCAGGTCTGGACAAATGTGATGGTAGAGGAGTATAACTCCATAATGGTGAATGATGTGTAGGAGGTGGTGTCAAGGCCTCAAGACAGATCTGTGGTAGGTTCAAAATGGATCTACAAGATCAAATATGCTGCGGACGGCAGTGTTGAGAAATACAAGGGCAGGTTTGTGGCTAAGGGGTATGCTCAAAAGGAAGGGATTGACTATGAGGAAACCTTCGCCCCGGTAGCCAGGTATACATCTATTAGGATTGTGATATCTCTTGCAGCCCAGATGGGATGGGAGATCCATCAGATGGATGTCAAGACGACATTTCTGAACAAGGTAATAGAAGAAGAGTTATACATTGAACAACCAGAGGGCTTTGAAATTCATGAGAAGAAGTCTCATGTATGTAGATTGACGAAAGCCTTGTATGAGCTAAACCAGGCACCGAGAGCATGGTATGGTCGAATAGATGGCTACTTGCAGAAGATGGGGTTTGTCAAGAGTGACGCAGATCTAAATCTCTACTATCTGGTCGTAGAGAACGAGTCACTTATCTTAGTATTATATGTGGATGATCTCTTTTTGACAGGATCATCTAGACTCATCGAGGACTGCAAGAAGAATCTAGCCACAGAGTTCGATATGAAGGATCTGGGAAGAATGCACTAATTCCTAGAGCTGGAAGTTTGGCAGCAGAAAGGAGAAATCTTCCTTGGGCAAGGGAGGTATGCTACAGAAATCCTGAAAAGGTTCGGGATGGGAGACTGTAGACCTATGGCTACGCCAATGATCACCAACTGGAAGAAAATTGATGCATCAAAAGACAAGGATGTAGATCCCGCCCTATACCGGTAGCTCATAGAGTCCCTGATGTATCTGGTCAATACCAGGCCAGATATTTGCTATGCTGTCAACACCCTTAGTCAGTTCATGATGGAACCAAAGAGGGCACACTGGGCAACAGCGAAACATGTTCTCAGGTATTTACAGGGAACAGTTGATTATGGGCTCTTATACACCAAGGGGATGGATATCAGGTTGAGTGGATTTACTGATGCAAATTGGGTAGGAAGTTCAGTGGATTGGAAAAGTACCTCTGGGTACTGTTTCAACATTGGATAAGGAATGACCTCCTGGTGCAGTAGGAAACAGAAGTCCTTGGCCCTGAGCTCATCTAAGGCTGAATATATGGCAACAAGCACAGCGTCGTGTGAGGCCATATGGCTTAGAAAACTGTTGGTGAACCTATTCAGAAGAAATATGGAGGCGACTAGGATCATGTGTGATAATCAAAGTTGCATCAAACTCTCTGAGAATCTAGTGTTTCATGACAGATCGAAGCATACTGATATTCGGAGTCACTTTGTCAGAGACTGTGTCCAATGAGGATCTGTACAATTGAGCTACACTCCTACAGGAGAACAGGTGGCAGATATCCTCACCAAGGCCCTTGGAAAGTCAAAATTTGACTACTTCAGGAAAAAGATGGGGATGGTAAAGAACCCCTTTCAGAAGTAGAAATGAGTGTGTTAGCAGCACGAATGAAGAGGGAGTTGCAGTGCAGATGCAGTGTTGGGAGAAAGGACCAACAACAACACAGATGTAGAGGGAGTCGCAGTGCGGATGCAGTGTTGGGAGAAAGGACCAACAATAGCATGCATGTAGAGGGAGTTGTCGTACAAATGCAGCAGTGGTAGTAGCAGAGTCATGGGCAGTAGTACGAGATGCAACAGTGCAGAGGATGTTGGGTAGGGAAGTTTTGCATCAGCATAGGGACCGATGCCAGATGATCAGAGTGATACTAAGTGAGAAGTATTACTAGAGCACAGTTCTCGCTAAGAAGGAGTGTTGATTTGGGGTAGCATCGGATGTGCTCTAGCCACAAAAATTGGTGGAGAGGCTAAGCCACATGAGATCTCCAATACCCAGAAAGGGTTTGGGCAGATTCTAAACAGTTTGGGAGATATTAAAATAATTAATAATTTTAATGAAGTTCCTAAGTCTAAACTTAGGGAAAATAAAATATTAATGTGTATTAATATAAAATTGTGTTAGAATGGTCCAAAAGTCATGGATGAAACCAGATCTAATCTTAGCCGTTGATTAGGGACTTAATCTTGGTTGTTGATTTGTCAAAGAGAAAAGTATAAGAGGAGGCTTGAGGGTCACTTGGAGAACACACTGAGGGAGACCAGTCAGTTCAATTTCTGGAGCAGGGTTAGTCGAAAAATTGAACCAGTGGTCTGGAGAGCAGTCAGGAGGCAGCAAGTATGGAACAGAGAGATAGGAGATCAGCACAGAGGCAGAAAAGACAGATGCAGGGCCAGAGGGAGCCACGCAGAGGCAGTAGAGACTGTGCAGAGCCAACATCATCCATGTAGAGGCTGCAGGAGTGATGTAGAAGGCTAGAGAGACTGCACAGAGTCTCAACAGGCTGACGCAGAGGGTTTCATATCACGCAGAGGTCAGTAGGGTTGATGTTGGGTTCAAAAGAAGTGCTAGAAAATTTGTCTATCTGTGGGTAAGCCAGTTTGGCACCCTGTTGTACTAGAAAATTGTTGAATAATAAAATCCTCCCTTGTTGCACCGGTTTTCCTACATTGGGTTTTTCCGGGGACATTAGTCCAAAATAATTGTGTCAATGTGTTGATTCTTGTGCATATGTTTGTTTCTGTATTATAGTGATATCTGTAGCAGTGTTTATTTTAATGTTTATTGCAGTGATTTCATGAATAACTTATGGTGAAGTAAGTAAGAAAAGTAAATCAGTTGTTGCAGTGATAGAATTTTCATAGATACAGGTAGCTGTTTTGTTTTTTTAGCAAACATACTATATTTGACATGGACATTGCATGCATACTGATTCAAATTTGTTGTTTAGCACTTCAAATATTATATTTTTTTGTAGATTACCAATAGGAGTTGCTTTTGCATTCCCATTATGTACTTGCACTAAATTGTACTTCTGAGTCCCATTGGCCCACTATAGTTGTCACTAATTGAGCATTAATAAAATCAGCTTATCTTACTGGATTCAGTTCTTTTTATCTCCAAGTCCCTTGCTATCAGTTATCAGACTCTAGCTCTCTTGACATCATTGGCTTCCAGCCCTGGACTTATTCACTTAGCCTTCTACATGATCCAGTTATATATATGTTTAAGAGGCTGTTCTGTAATTCTATTATTGTATCCTTCTTTACTTCATTTTATCGCAGATTTAGCTTTGGCATTTTCTAGGAGTTGCATTTCCACTCCCACATTGTACTCATACTGGTTGTATCCTTCTGTCCTATTGACCAATTTATGATCATTCGTTGGACATTAATAAACTTATTGTATCTTATCTTATGGGCAATTCCATGTCAAGCAAAATGAAGATTTTCTTGAGAAAGTCTAGATGGACATATTGAATAAGTTTACTCACCACATAAGTTGGACAGAGACTAGAAGGAAGCAATGGCAAGCCAATAACATCCTCTATATAAGAACCCTGCAAAACAATGCGTCCAAAATAATCAACCCAGATAAACCAACCACACATATAACTCTCATTGATATCTCACATACCTGTGACTCAATAACTCGTTCCAAGACAAGTCTGTCTCCTTCACATGGCTCAAAGAAGACTTCAACGCTGTCCATTGGTTCTAATCCAGCTTTCTTACGGAGCTTCTGAACTCGATTGATAATCTGTCAAAAAGAAGGAAAGTAATGAAGCATACATTTCATGTTAGCCAGATTCTAGTGATTAGTCATATATTGACTGCAATAAACAACCATCTTATAGGCTACAACTTTAAAAGGCTTGGTGGTGGGCATTTCCAAAACAAAGATTTCCACCTAAAAATAATTGTTTTTAGAACTATCTCTTACATGTATGTCATTAAATACCAAAGATTGATTCTTCAAGAAAAGCAGAAACTGACGGATATGGATATCTAGTTTGTGATTGTTACTGTCTAATTTAGAAGGTTTGTTAAACCTGATTCTAACTGATTTTCAATTATCTGATAGACTAACATTTAAAAAGCTCTAAACATAGCATATTCATAGATTTCACGACGCTGAGCCCTACAGGAAAACAGAAGTGGATTAAAGTAGAAAACTTACGACCCTGTTTGAAAGTAAATAATGTCACATACAGCAAGCATTTCACCTCACCCGAACAAAGAAATAACAAGCATAATAAACCCCTCTCTCTCTCTCTCTCTCTATATATATATATATATTTCAAGCAGAATTTTCCATTGTTTGCTTTGGACAACAGCGAATACAACCCTGTTTGAAAGTAAATGACGTCACATACAGCAAACATTTCACCTCACACTAACAAAGAAATAACAAGCCTAATAACCATCCACTCGAAATTTAACTGCTAAGATTACATTCACTCCATAAACTGGTGATCTACCATACAGGCATTCGGCATGAAAATTAACGCTACTTTTTCTAGAGGAAATTTTCAAACGATTTAAATAGTTGCGTCTTAAAATATATGGGTGAAATGACAAAGTGCCACTAAATTGCATGGTTTTAAGCGTGAGAGTAGTAACACAGATCGTAAAAGAAAAAACATTTTTACATGAAAAGTGAAAAACATGAAGAGATATTTAAGTTCGCACATAGTCTCAGACATAAATAAAGAAATAAAATCCGAGAAAACTGACTGGCCAATTGTGGAAAAAATAATAAAATAATGTTGTTTTAGGAGTTCCAAAGATTCTAGCTAACGCAAAAATATGTCAAATGTAATTATTATGTCAGTGAGAATATATGCTAACCAACAACACAAATGGATGATATATTGAAATACGAAACACCTATAGAATACACGTAAAACAAATAAACTAATCTCTGACACTTGGAAGTCAGTGCAAAAGGTCAAAGATCATTCAAGGCATCTTCTTAAGCTATGTTTCTGACTGAAAATTCTACAAAACTCTAAATCCATTAGGCCTACACAAATACAGAAGAGATATTGCATGCAATTCAATATAGGTTGCTTTCAAAATTTGAAGGTTTAAAGCCTCTGTGCTGTGGCTTAAGTTGAATTATTATGTGTAAACGTTAAGGATGAAAGAGACATGGCGTAGATCAAATCACATTTACAAAGCAGTAGTTTTACCAGATAAACCTGTATTTGCTAGTCTAGCTAGGACGAAGCCTTAACCATGAAAATGAAAATATGTGGAACAGCATGAATCACAACTTTTAAGATAATATACAACTCTCTGTGAATATATTCCAAAGAGAAAACCATTCTGTAAAAAATCATAACAGTAAACAAGCATTACCTCACGAGCAACTCCTGCTTCAAACAGAGTTTCATCAGGACGCAAATCCAAGACTACAAGAACATCACCTGTATGAATAGAGAAGTATATCAACACCTGATGTAGTGACAAAACAATTAGATGAAACCAAAATGCAATTTTCAGTTACAATTACCATCACCAGCTGCATCCACATCTTCTTTCTCTAGATCTTTAGGCAAATTCAATTGGCGAATGATCTGAAAGTTGAGGAAATCAGTCATCACACATTGAAAGAAAACAAACTGGCATTCAGCATCAATACAAATGCCTTCGACAAGAAGGTTGGATGTGATAGGTATCACAACATGCATTTATGTGAAACGACAAGAGACCTATGAATTATGCATCAGATAAGATAAAATAAGTCTTTTCCCCTTTAAGGTAAAGTCCAATCTTTCAACAAATGACAACAAATGTGCCAGTGGACTTAGAACATCCAGTGTTGGTACAAAGTGGGAGTGTGAAATTATCTCCTAGATCAATGCTAAAATCAGAAAGATATTAAGAACTAAGAACAATCTTGACACTAGATGCCAAATGTCTAGCTAAGACACAGTATAAGACAAATAACAAAAGAGAGAGAGGATATCAAGGCTGGTTAGAGATGGCAATCAAGGGCAAGTGAGGGGACTGAAATGCAAGCTCAGTGTCAGAGTCATCATGCAATGTGAAAATACCGATGTGTATCCTTTAGGGGTTGACCAGGATTTTTCTTTGAGCTGGTACAAGATAAGGTGCAGGTAAAATAGAAATGATAGAAAATGAAAATCTCAGTAGTAACAAACAGACAAAGGATATCATGTAGGAATTTACAGGGTAAGTTCCTCAGACAGAACATCAAAAGACGCCGCTCACAAACAGATCACAGATCAATACATCAGTATTGTTGATGGGGTTAAAACCCTCAAAGAGGGAAACAATACACGGCCTGAGCCAATGCGGCCACTTCAGGAAATTTATTAATAAAAACATGAAAATTTACATAAGCTTCTTTCATGAACGGTTACCCTAGAAATGACCCTCCATGCTCTTTAAATAGAAATCATGGAACGATCGGGTGTTAAGCCACGGATCAAGTGTTGGTAATACCGAGGAGAGAGTGAACCATCAGATCACTACATATCATGACTGTCAGATTGTAAGTTACAAAAGTACATGGTAAAGAAACACACTTTATGTAAAGACCAGAAAACTGAAATACAAGAACCGTAATAATTTTGAATACCTACCTGAACTGCTGTGTGCTGATCTGCTGTCTGCTCCTGTTCTCCTACTGCTTCCTCTTGTTCACGCTGATTCGATTGCCGGGAAACCAATTCCTCCCAGCCAATCCAGCAAGCTCCTCACTGAAGCTCACTGCCCCCGTGCCCAGAACCTCAAGTCAATTCAAGCTCTTGATTCCTGGTTTTTCTCACTCCCCTCTCCTGTTCCCTGCCTCGGCTCAGTCCAGCGGTTTTTATATTAGCAGGCTTGGCGATGGCCGCCTTCCAGCCTACGGCCACCGCTCTTTCTCCTCTTGACACCTCCCTGCATGCAAAATCTCCTCTTTAGATATTTATCCTTCTGATAGGTTTGGTTGATGCGCTCTGTATGAGGGGTTAAGGTTTTATCATTTTATTACCTTAATGAAATTTTATGTTCTATTTTTATAAAACTCAATTCTTTTTATATTTATTATAAAGTTTATTTTATGTTTAATTATTTATTATATACTTTAATTTTTTTATGAAATTAAACTTTATATATTATAAAGTTTTAACTTTATATTTATTATA
>APFE030775222.1:64781-86875 GCA_000404065.3 Pinus taeda
TTTTATTTATTATTTGATTTTTTAATTTTCTTAATTTTTATTTTTGGATCCTCGAACTTAGCCTTTGGAAAAATCACCTAGGACCTAGGACTTAGGACTTATGAGGGGATTAAAACATTTTCTAACCCTCAAGAAATTTTACATCATGACTTTTACAATTTTACATCTCAAGGGGGAAAACCCATTTGACATAGACCTTCATAGATCACCCAGTTCTGCAACCAACTATAATCTAGCAGATCAACGCACTAGGATTCCCCTAAGATTCTAATGACAAAATTCATTCCGGCTTTGGGGTTAGGCTGAAGGAAAACTCTGCCGATCATGGATCGGTGAGACAAAAAACCTTCCGGAACGTAGATTATCACTAGAAAATTAGGTCCACCTAGGCAATTTTCATATATGACTCAGCGTTGCTAAGATTATTTACAATTCACACATGCAGACTGGGTTTACAACATAATATGATAAGGTCGACGATGATTGTCGAATGGCATGGACACGTCAATCAAGCGCTACCTTTTTGCAAAGAAAAGGGGGTGTACTGCTAAGGGTAGTTGACACGTAGTGGTCAACAGTGTTAAATACTTCAGAACTCCCAAAAGTGAAGCAATAACTCCCCATTAGGCAAGAAAGCTACTCCACTAGGTGGGGGCAGTGGGCCATGTCCTCCCAAGCTTTGAGGCCCACCCTCACCTATCTCTATCTCCTGATCTGCATCCTCCTCCTCTGGCTCACTATTTGAAAATACCTCTTTATGCTTGGTACACCGATGTTCTGTGCCCATGGCTCCTAACGAGTAAAGCATAATTTCATCCTTCAAAGATCCCTCCTGGTCTCATCATCCAACTACCCTCTAACAGTCTACTCTTTCTGAGGAGGTCTGGTGTCTTTTCACCTCTGGGAGAAAGAAGGTCTAGTAGGTGTTGGAGCCCTTGTCTTTGGGACAACGCCTAGCATTACTTGTGCTCGGCTAATGGCATTCTACAATGATGCTAGTCTATAAGCTCGCACCCAACCTCACAGTGGCTCGGCTAAGCCCTCAATAAACAACATGATCAATCTCGCCTTTGAAATATTTAACACCATCATCACTAGTCTTTGAAACTCTGCTATGTGAGCCTTTGCACTGCCTGCCTGCTGTGAAAATTTATGAATCTACACATCAGAAATCCTACTGCAATCACTGGTTTATCATCTCCTACTTGTTCTTTACATTCAACAAGCTATTTAATTATTTAAACAATGATGAAAACACTATCGCAAAATACACATACATACAAATCATGAACCGAAATAAAATGAGACAATCACGCAAGGGACACCGTTATTTTTGGACAATTGTCCCTGGAGAAACCCAATTCGGGAAAACCGGTGCAACATATAGAGGGTTTGTATTATTAAGCAGATTTCTGAATACAAATAGGGTGCCAATTCTAGCTCACCCAACAGAAAATAACCCTGGTAGAAGTACCTCTATCCAGAGACAAATATTTTGGTGAATCCGGCAACTGGATGATCAAACCCCACAGATGGCAATGTTGTCCCCAATGAGGGCAGTGATGGCTGCTCCAAGCTCTGTGCTAGAACTGCATCACCTCCTCTTGGAGCTACGTCACCCTCCCAGTGAGCCTTCCTTGCTCAGAAATCGATATCCTAAATTGCTGCTCTCTTTGCCTCATAGAAACCCCAACACTACCTCTAAATGACCGTGTCAACCCCTTTGGCTTCTATGTCACCCTCTTTGGAGCTGCGCTGTCTCTCTTGGTGCTGTTCTGCCTCTTTGCTTGTATTCTCGGTCTTGGACTAAAGTCCCTCTGCCTCTCTACCCCTCACTGCAACTTAGATAACTAGCTCAACTTTCTCAGCAAACCTCGCCCTAGAAAAATCGAACTCTTTGATCCTCAGATGTATTTCCAACTGACCCTCAAGCCTCCTCTTATACTTTTCCTATTGATGAATCAACGACTGAGATTAAGTCCTTAATCGACGGCTAAGATTAAAACAGACTTGATCCTCGTCACTTAGAAGTTTCTCACCCATATTCTTATTAATGCCCATTAATATTTTTATTTTCCTAAGTTTAGATTTAGGACCCATTAAAAATATTAATTATTTTAATAAATCCCTCATCCAGGTGGAATTTCTCCAAACGATTGCTGGGTTCTGGATATCTCATGTGTTCTAGCCCTTACACAAAATTTTGGAGCTAGAGCACATCTGATGCTACCCAAAACCAACACTCCCTCTTAGTAAGGAATGTGTTCTAGTAACACTTTTCAATAGAAGTACTACACTAATCCATTGCATCGATCCTCTGTTCTTGTTGATGCTTGGCCTGATGCCCTTCATCCACTGCACTGTTGCTTCTTGTAATGTTGCCCATGACTCTGCCACTGCCACTGCTACATCTGTACTACAACTCCCTCTCAAAATGCTGCCTCATGCCACCCATAACACTACCATTGCTAATTGTTGCACTGTAACTCAGTTGCTGAGAAGTAAGCAACTGAAACTTCACCCAAAAACTGACATGATGGTCAGTATGGATGCCTCGTGATGCGGAAGCTACCTTTGCTGCTAATCTGTGTTGATCCTCTGCTGCTACTGCGCCACTGCAAACTGCTTTGTGCCTCTCGCATTACTACATCATCCACTGTGCTGCCTCAAACTTTGGCACTCTAGCTCTGCAACTGCCGCTCCATCACACCTCGCTCCAATCGACACCCGTCATTTTGCTACTATTGTTAAGGGCTCCCGTAGCCGTATGTGATCCAAGAGTTTGCGCACCTCAAGGAACCTGCCCCTTCATGTAGTCCTCTCGACTACAACTCCATGTTGCCCCACCTCTTCTCCAGAGGCGCATGAGCACTCATGGCATAATCGTCATTGTTGCTTTCCTTGTCAGCTTTCGCTGGAGCAGCCTTTGAGTCAAAAGCCTCCCCCTTGCCCTTCTTTCAGAGGCACTGAGTGGCATAATGTCCCAGTTCCCCACAACTGAAGTATCTGACCTTGGTTATGTCCTTCTTTCTCCTCTATTGCCCTCGCTGTCCCGATGATGCGAGAGCTGCATCCACCTCCATCTTCACCCAGGGTCCCTTGCCGCTACTCCCTGTCTCGGTCAACCTCCTGAGCTCTTCTTGTCGAAGAGCTGCCCACATCTCCTCCCAACTGGGAAGAGTCGCTTTGCACAAGATACTTTGGACAAAAGTCTCCCAATCCTCAGTGACTGCATTTAAGGCAGTCTTGAACATGAACTTCAGATCTGGTGTAAACCCCACAGAAGTCAACTAGTTGCGAATCCCTTGCAACCTGAGAAGGAAGGGATCAATCTCCTCTCCCTTCTGCATCCGATACTGTCTCAGCTGATTTTCTAATAGCATCTTTCGTTGGACGGAAGAGCCCTGGTACAAGTTGGTCAGCGCCTCCCACATCTCCCTTGTTGTTTCCTTCTCAACAATGTGTGGAACTACATGATCTTTGACCCCGTCTAGGACCATGACTTGGCCTTCGCCTGGGCCTCCTTGTACTTCTTTAACGGATCAACATCAACTGGAACAACAACTACTTTCAAGGCATAGTCCTTGATGCAATGTTTGTCTAGGATTGCCAGGATCCTGGCCTTCCAAATGACAAAATTAGATGTTCCATCCAATCTGTCCTGATCCGTCAACCCATTTACTACCATCTCTGCTTAGAGAAGGACTAGTTCTCTTCTCCCTCTTTTGTTGTCAATGTAGCAAGACTTGGATCTGGATTTCTTTGGTGCAAGAAACCATCTAAGGAACAATATCCTCTAGACTCCTTCTGAGTCTTGATTTCCCTCACGGAAAACCTCCAGCCAAATGTCAAATCACTCCTCTCCCAACCTCCTTTGTTGTTGCAACCCAGACTTAGATTTCTTTGGCTTGAAATATGTCAAAGCAATGACTCCCTCTACCTCGGCTCTATCTCCACAGACACTATTCTGCACCAACAGAAACAGCACCCCACTAGCTCCTTAGATCGAATCTGCTCTACTCCTCTAGCCCCAACCACTGGCTAATTTGAACTTCTCAGGCTCTGCGCTAGCCCAGAGAGCTGACGCAGTCACTACGGGGGCTCCTCTCTGGCTCTGCATCACCCTCTCCAAGTTCAAAATACTGACGCAGGCATTACGTGAGCCTTGGCGCCACTCCTTTGGCTCTGTGTCACTCCTAAAGTTGCTCCTCTGCCTCTGAAACAACGTTGTCACTTGGGAAAGCTGCTTCTCTGTAGCAAATTCTCTGGATCTCGCGGCAGGTGTCTTCAGTCTCCTATGATCTGCAATGCTCTGATACCATGTGAAAATTTATGAATCTACACATCAAAAATCCTACTGCAATCACTGGTTTATCATCTCCTACTTGTTATTTACATTCAACAAGTTATTTAATTATTTAAACAACGATGAAAACACTATTGCAGACTACACATACATATAGATCGTGAACTGAAATAAAATGAGACAATCATGCAAGGGACACCGTTATTTTTGGACAATTGTCCCCGGAAAAACCCAATTTGGGAAAATTGGTGCAGCATATAGAGGGTTTGTATTATTAAGCAGATTTATGAATACAACTAGGGTGTGAATTCTAGCTCACCCAAAAAATAATAAACTTGGTAGAAGTACCTCTATCCGGAGACATATTTTGGCAAATCTAGCAACTGGATGATCAAACCCACAGATGACAATGTTGTCCCCAGTGTTGGGGCAGCGATGGCTGCTCCAAGCTTTGCACTGGAACTGCGTCAGCTCCTCTAGGAGCTGCGTCACCCTCCCAGTGAATGAACCTTGATCAGAAATCGATATGCTGAGCTACTGCTCTCTCTGCCTCACAGAAACCCCAGCACTGCCTCTAAATGACTACGTTAGCCCCTCTGGCTTCTACATCACCCTCTTTAGAGTTGTGTTATCTCTCTTGGTGCTGCTCTGCCTCTCTGCTTTGTATTCTCGGCCTTTGATTAAATTCCCTCTACCGAAATGCCCCCCTCACTACAACTCAGATTACTAGCTCGAGTTTCTCAGCAAACCTCGCCCCAGAAAATCAAACTCTTTGATCTCTCAAATGTATCTCCAACTGACCCTCAAGCCTCCTCTTATACTTTTCCTATTGATGAATCAACAACCTTGATTAAGTCCCTAATTGACAACTAAGATTAAAGCAGACTTGATCCTCGTCACTTAGAAGTTTGTCACCCATATTCTTATTAATACCCATTAATATTTTTATTTTCATTAAAAATATTAAAAATATTAATTATTTTAATAACTCCTCATCCAGGTGGAATTTCTCTGAACGATTTTTGGGTTCTGGAGACCTCATGTGTACTAGCACCTACACAAAATTTTGGAGCTAGAGCACATCCGGTGCTACCCAAAATCAACATCTACTTCATGGTTAGCTAGCTCCTTGAAGTGCGACTCCAGATCCTTCCTATCAAATCTCTCCACCAACCTATGAGTGAACTCACTATAGGATGTGATGGATGCATGTCCAAGTGTAACTAATCCATGATACCAACACTCCTGAGCATCACCCTCCAATTGCAATGTAGAAAATCTAATGGCATTTGTCTCCGGCATGGGGTTCAAATTAAGGTAAGTATCTATTTTCTAAACCCATGACCTCGTAGAACTCCAAGTTGACCCACCAAAGCTAAGCAATGTCACCTTCCCTACCAACTTCTAATTATCCCAGTTTTGATTTTGTTGTCCTCCTCTGGTGGAAGTCCCTACTTCAGGTTGATATTTCTCCTTTAGATGGAAATAGTTTGCAAAAGTAAGTATCCTCCTAACTCTAGGATCCAATGCTTCATACTCATTGATGCCATCTGTGAATGATCTGGTCAACTTGATGAATGCATTTGTTCCTCTATCTTGCTCTAGTTCCTTTGTACATCGAGGCATAGTAGGATTAGGAGTTTTACCATACATGTGGTTTATCCGTGGAAGTACATGGCTCCCTTCTCCTATTCCTAAACCTCCTCCTCCTTCATTGTTTCCTCCTCTACCACCTTGAGGTCCTCCCTTCATATTCTTCATTTGTAATGCCATCATCTGCCTCATCATCTCCATCATTTGCTGGTTCGACCTTGCCAACTCCTCCAGTAGCGGGTCACGTTCACCCTGCCTAGGTTGCTCATCACCATTGGCCCCCATGTAGTCTCTAGCATTCTCGAACCCTGTATCAAAAAAATGCTCAGGCTCGTCTTCTATACCATGACCTCTTCCTCTGCCTCTGCCTCTAGGACGATAAACAACTCCACCAAACAATCTTGTCATGAAATGTTCTCGAGCCCACATTTGGCCAAGAGCATGCTCTGATACCATTGTAATATTCTAACTAGAGAAATACAGTGAAATATCAAAACATGAACTAGCTATAACAGACAAATAAGCATGCAATCTAAAATCTCCACAAGAACATTTAGAACATTGTTGAGTAAAAAAATAGAGCTGAGCCATTTTATAGAATATCCAATGAGAATGTGAGTACAAGATGTAGTGGAATGAGTGCACTTGGGCTTGCTAAGCAAGCACGCAAAACCTAGGTGAGAATGAAGGAAACTCCACGTTGAAAATAGGCTCACTGGCTATACGCTCTGCCCAGAAATTCACTGTTGTTGGTGCTGAAGGAAAACTAATATTTGAGGCCTCAAACCTGCTCCAACAATTCTGAAAAATTAGGACAATGGTCTCCAACTCTAAACCAACAAAACCCATAAAGCTTTTGGGCTTATTGCAACCTCCTAGAATTACACAAAATTATGTGAAATCATCCATTGCCCAGCTCTGCATCCCACCAAAAAATCTACAGTTGCTCCACCCAAAATCCTCCACTAAAATAACTAATAAATCTCTGAGAAAATCGCACTGAAATAGTAAAGTGAGATTTCAGCTATTTCTCGACATAAGGATGCTAACAACTGCTTCAACAAAACAACCCAATAAAACCTCTGCGCAGGGCCTAGAGAGAATCTCGGCCCTCACAAATGCAATCACTTCTAGCTCCGAAACTCTTCAAGGGAATTCATCCTCCTCAAAGAAAATTTATTGCAAATTCTTAAGGCAAATATTCGATTTTGTTGGAGAGAAGCTGGATTTCAATTTGAGAGGCCAGGAAAGTGTTTCAAAAGGTCGGAGAGATAGTTTCTCAACCAGTGGCAGACAAGATAACTACAAGAGTAGTTAATTCAGGCAAGGCATGGAAGGGACTACGCAAGGGTGATGCAAGCCTGCGCAAATGTTGTTTGGACAACTGACTTAGAGCTGTAGTTAGAGCCCAGATTTGCCTGTGGGCCTCACTAGATTTTTGCAAGTATTTTCTCTGCAGGTTTACTATTTTTCGACATCCAAGTTGTACTCAGAATTTCTCATTATTGCATAATAATATAAAACCCTTAGCAGTTGCACCAGTTTTCCCAAGTTAGGTTTTTCCAAGGACATTTGTCAAAAAATAACTGTGTTAATTTTTATGTGTGTGTGCTAGCATTTCTCGGTTTCTAGCACTATTTTCTTCCGCGATTTATTTTTGAAGGTTGCAATGTGAATTATTTGGTATTTGTGATCACAGATAAATTGTTAAATTAATTAACAATTAGAAAAATAATTTCTAGTAGTTGCAATATGATTTCAGAGTTGAAATTTTCACATGGTATCAGAGCAGTGCGATTGATCAACTAGGAAGCTCAAAAGTGGAAGAAAGAATATTTCGCTGTTCAAAGGGAGCAGCAAACCGGAATTTTCTAGTGTTGCGCAGTGCCTAGCCAGACAGTTCAAAATGATGGGCAAGGGACCGATTTTCCAGTTGCAGTTGCAGGAAAATTCGATTTATCCAGAAAAGCAATTCCGACAGACAGAGAGAGCAACAACAACTTAGTATTTTCGCTGAGCAGATCCCTTGGTTGGAAGTAAAGGGTTTTGCAACAGTTTGCAGTAGCAAAATCAACGTCGGGTGGAAAAGGAAAGCACACAAGGGAAATATCTCTCATAGGGTTTCTAGCCAAGAAATCCGATTTTCCAATTGAAGGTGGCAGTAGTAGCAGGATTGCACATTCCAGAAGGCAGTGTAAGAAGCAGAGCAAGAACTGAGCAGAGCAAGAGGGATTTTCTAGACTAGATTCGAGATGGCCACAACTGGGCTTAGGGATCAAGATAGGCTGGAGAGAGCTTCCAACTATGTCATCTGGAAGGCCAAAGTGTCGTTCATTCTAGACGAATATGGCCTGAAAGCCTATGTGGACAATGTTGTAGCAGTACTCGAGGATGCTGACCAGTTGGAGTACTAAAGAGAAATGGCAAAAGTGAAGTGGATGATCTTGGACGAAGTTTGAGATCATATAGTCTGACATGTAGCTGGCCAAGGGACAGCGAAGGAAATGTGGGATGCTCTCTCCACGTTATATCAGAGCTCTTCTGAGTAGCGAAAGATGCTTCTCCAAGAAAAGTTGAGAAGCATAAGGATGCAGAAAGACGAGAACATAGATGGCTTCCTCACTAGGATGGCAGCCGTTGGGGAAGTGCCCCAGCCCACTGAGCTTGTACAACCAACACTAAACAGTGTGTCGAAGGATTGGCAGGTGTTTGTCCAAAGTATCTTGAGCAGAAACACATTGCCAAGATGGGGCAGGATGTGGGATGATCTACAACACGAGGAGTTGAGGCGTGCTCTATTGAAGAGTACCATTAGTGGAAGCAACAGTAAGGGCGTAAAGAGTGAGAAGGAAGAAGAAAATGTGGCCCTAATATCCAATGGTCCTAGTCAAGGACAGGGGGAGAAGAAGAAAAAGGACCTGTCAAAGGTCAAGCGCTTCAGATGTGGTGAGTTCAATCACAGTACGCAGTGTCCTCTTAGAAAGGACAAGTAGAAGAAGCAGGATGAGGCGCCAATGTCAGTCGAGATAAACAAATTGTCCTCTAGGTTGGAAGAAGACTTCGCTATGATGGCAGCCATACCTCCAGGAGTGAGGTGGAACAACATGGAGTTGTAGTCCATAACTGTAAAGATTGCGCAGGATCCTTGAGGTGTCCTCCTCATGGATCATTACCTTTCTATAGGGGCCAATAGTATTCAGTAGCAGGATGATTAGTGTCAGTGATGCAATCAGATTTTGGAGTGACAGTTGCAGACTAGTACTAGTCAAGTGCTGAGGAGTGTAGTGTAGTGTTGGCAGTAGCGCAGAGTGGCACAATGCAGAGTCAATAACAACGCAAATTCTTCAATGGACAGTGCAATAGCTAGTAGTAGTCAAAGACTCGGGAGACAGATGCATCATACTGAACACAGTTAATTCAGTATTTAGGATGCTTCTTAGTTGCAGTTGCAACAACAACAGTTGAGAGGGAGTTGTAGTGCAGACGTAGAGTTGGTAGCAGTATGGCAATGTTAGCAGCAGCACAAATGCAACATTAGAGTTGCGCAGTGGTTGGTGGGCAATAGCTAGACATCAACAACGTGACAGAGGGTGGTACAGAGACAAGGTGTTGTGGCAGCATGTGCAACACTAGAGAGAACACCTTCGTCGCTAAGAGTGAGTGTTATTTTCTGTAGCATCGGAGGTGTTCTAGTCTCGAAACTTTGTGGAGACAGTAAAACACAGGAGTTCTCCATAACCCAGAAATTATTTCTGGAAATTCCACCTAGAAGTGTCTCAATTAGATTATTAGCCTATTTTTAATTATTTCGTAAGTCTAAACTTAGGAAAGGGGTTAATTAATCATAATTAATTGAGATAAGCTGTAAATCATCTAGAAACTCACATGGATCAACTCTGATATGATCTTGGTCCTTGATTAAGTTTTAATATTAGACGTTGGAGGTCCAACAGAATATTATAAGAAGTCGATGGGTAGATGGAGATGATACACTAGTAGTGCATATTCCTTGGCAGATCGAGCTAGCAGTAGCAAACTTCGAGCCAGAAAGGGACGCAAGTGTTACAGGCGTAGGGACAGCGAGCTGGAGGAAGTTTCCCAAATCTGGTGAAGTGCATTGCGGAGAGGCAGAAAGAGCCATAGTGATGCTGATGTAGGGGCTACGCAGAAGCCTCTAGAGGCAATTCGATTTTTGCTAGAGAGAAGCTAGATTTCAGTTCTTGAGGCTAGGAAAGTGTTCACACCTATCACCTCAATGGATGACTCAGATCTTAATGATAGTGATTTTGGTTGCAGCCAAGAGTGATGGAATATCGATTTTAGATCAAAAGAAGATACAAAAGAACCTACTATCCATAATCTATCTCATTCCTCATTTGGTGAATGTGAAGAGGCTAAGAATGCAACTCCTTGTTTTCAACTAATCCCCTTTTTAGATTCATCAAATCATGAAGACCCCTTTCACTTGAATGAAAAATCAAATCCTGCTCATGGCTTTCTTAATGTATGGATTGACTCATTGAATGATGACTATATGTCTTCAATTGTTGATTTCTCCAAGCCACCAGTTTTTTGATGATTTACCTTCAAACACTTTGGAGCTATGTCAAGAAGTCAAGACACTTTAACCTACGCTAATGGTTATGTCAGGATCTCGCAACTTTGATTAGTGTTCCAAACATGATTAGACTGATACTCTCTCACGGGAAAACCTTCATGAATTTATTACAAATGTTGAAAATGAAACTACCTTTTGGTTATAAGATACTTCACCTGGTTATCATGACCCCATTGTTGAATGGTTGGAGGAATCCTACTTGGCAAGCCTGATGGCTAGGAATAAGCTTTTATCTTTCTTGATGTTTTCTAACATTCAAAATTGGAATGGATGTTTTGATATAAAGGTTGTCACGATGTGTATCATAACACAACAACAAAATGTTTAGTACATGCCTTCTTGTCATACTTTTCTGCTAGTGTTTTGTGCCTTCGAATTTTAGAGCATGTCACGATCTATCTTTCTTTCCTCTTGCTTTACTTGATGATCTTTCTTGTTGCTTATTCCATCGTCGGTATAGGTCAGGAACTACTTCATTGGTTGCATTGGAAAATCCATTTCACATAAGCCTGGCCTATGTTTTGTTAGTTTAGGAGTAGGTTTAGTGTAGTGTAGTTAGTTTTATTTAGATTTTTGTTTCTTTTTTTTGTCTTTCATCTTAAGCTTTTCTTTCAAGTTTCTTTGCAATAAGCCTTGTATGAAAGTGGCACTTTGGTTCTAAATAAGCATGGCAAAGTTCGAAAGGACATTGTACGACTACCAATGCTTGGTTAACTATCTATTATTTTTCTTTGCATGGGCCTTGTATCTTTTGGTCTATGATGTTGGGATGGAAAATACATTCTTTCTCACAAAAAACCTTAGTGGAACTATGATGCTCGAATCTATGAATAGGATCTTCTTCTGAATCAACTTTTATGTTTAATTGGTTTAACTTGTCAACTCGGTCAAGTAGAGAAGGTAGAGAAGGAAGCTTAAGCAAGCAAACTTTAATTCAAAGGTATATACTCCCATCTCTAAAGGAAAAACCTCTCTTGCTCTCAAAAAGTCGGGATCCCTCTTCCACTGTGGTAAATAAATAAGTGCTTAAGCACATACAAATAAAAGGGTGGAAAAAGAGAAAGACTTCCTGCACAGAGAGGTGAAGCAAGTAACTTCATTGGGGCACTGAACAGGTCTGCTAGCAGTGAAGCAATGCTTGTGTTCCTGTAGTGACTCCGCTGGAGTATTAAACAGGCTTGCTGGAAGCAAAGCAACACCAAAGATGACAAAAACTAAAACTGACATCATTCACTCGCATATTCTTATGGTTGTCCTCTCCTAATCAAAACAGCCAAGGTTTGAGTTGCTTTTGTAAGTGTGTTGCCAATGAAGGGAATGAAAGAAACTATGTCTTTAAATCGAGCTAAGTAAAGAAACTATGGTGATCGATGGGATGGAACATTACTTCTTGAAAAGCTAGACTTATTTTATAAAGTTAGACCCATACAAAGAACTAGAGTTCTACCAATGTGTTGCCAAGTGTTTTCATTGCTACAACCCCCCTCCAAAATTTTGCCTACACTTCGATTTTGGAGCCTACATTTGTCTATAAGAACTGGTCTTTTCACTGTCGTCAAGTGTTCCTCTTAATTGTTTGGTGTCACAATGACTTATCCTCTCATGTAAGGCTTGTGATGTCTTAACTATGTTGTTGTGATGACTTCTCAACCTTGTCGACAACAGTTTCCCAACTTCTAGGTGTAAGGCCCATGACACACTTGACATGTACAAGGCATGGTTGGTTGCCAAAAAGTCTTCTCAATGAGAGGGCATTGATTATGAGGATATTTTATATTAAATTTATAGCCTTTTGTCCCTTTTTTATGTGATGACTTAGTTAATGAACCATTAGGTTCATTACATATATGCAACTCACTCGTTCTATTCACAATCATATAATCAGGTCTAATTGCCTACAAAATGGAAATTGGCTGTAAATTAACTGCATTACTTTCTACAGGACCAGCAAACAACAGAACAAGAACTGTTTTAATATTCCAAAGAAGACTTAAAACAACAGCCACAAATCCTGGCTGAGAGAAGTACAAAAGAAACCATGATTAATTTAATCATCCACTCTTGGGTGACGTCTTAACTTACAAACCTTGCACACTGGATGAGGTGTTTGAATAAAATAAACAAATATTTCCCCTATTTATCGCTAAGAAAATAAGTTCTTTCAGCAAAAACCAGCTTGATAAATGTAGCCTGAAAGCATAGATAAGTGATTTCCCTAGCTGAAAAATGTTTCAATTTTTTTTATACAAGATTTAAAAACCTGGTACTCTATTTGGGGAGTATGTCACTATTGTTCATTTATAACGGGCTGTACCTTTATGTCACTAAGTTTCAAACTATGTCCCGCAAGTGTTACTTCTCCAGACTTCTCAAATGCTAGAATTTTAGCATGTCCCATAGACTTCACTTCCTTGGCAACAATGCCCATTTCCTTGCCTAATCGCTTACCCAACACACTGCAATGGCAAAGTACATGAGAGTGAGACTCTTTTCTCAAAAAAATTCCATAGTGGAAATTCTTTTTCAATTGACAAGGAAAAACACAAAAGAAAAAGCTACACCATACCTAAAATCCGGTTCTGCCCGCAGAGATGCATATTTCAGAGGATCATTGCAGGGAACTACTGATCTCACATTTAGCTCCTCCTTCACATACTAAGAGGTCAAAATAAGGAGAATAAGATCCCATAACGCTTGTATTTGATTACAGTAGAAAAAAATACAACTTTTGCATAAGTGCTACTCTAAAAAAGAAACAGATCATCCGTGATCTACTGCCCTCATCAAATGATCTTGTACTATACTGAGCATCAAAGAGCTGCAATTTCCCAATATTATATCTAATTACAGATATTGTTAAATATAACAGACAACAGCACCCAGCATAAACTATAGATTTATCAGTACAGAAACGTTACACGCACTGCCTTCACAGCATAATCATATTAGTATATCTTATACCTGACCTCTTATCCAATTAAAAGTTAAGTGACCTCTTATCTAGCTAATTTGCTTTATATTCTTCTATGTTTAGAATATTATACATATAATTCCTATCTAAATTATTTTTTCTACCTGTTCAGTGTCTCTAACCATCAAAAGTACTGCTGACAGAAGAAAGGCAAATAGATTTTTAAATTTTAACTGAACCATCAATGGTGACTTGCTGGTTTGGTAAAGACACATAGCTTATGTAGTCCCCACCAGGACTTAGGTCTCACCAAATGGCATGCTAGTGTTTGTGTTCATGCTTGTGGATGTGCAGCAGCGTATGCAACAGCAGTTGGGACTGGAAGCAACTCTTGGGTGACGTTGGCATTATACATGCCCACTGCTTGCAGTTCCTTAGACAAAGACAACCAAACTGAATGAAGCTAACGGTTCGACTGCAGTGCTAAATCTGCGTAAATTAACCTAGTCATAATAAGAAGGTAGTCCAATAAAAAAATGGACAAAATGGTACAGAACATTTTCCCCCATAATTGAGCACTAGTCATTCATTTCTTGCACGCAGCTACAAGCACAGGTTAAAACTTCTGACAATACTAGCATAATTACACAACATTAAAACTAATGTTCCACCAAGTTTCGGGAAGTGAGGATGTGGGAGTGGGGAAACGTGACAGAGGGACATGTTGAGATGGCCCCCAAATTTCAGGAAGCATCGTGGGGTATGTGTTGAAATTTCTAAGTCTATCCATTAGAAATTTTATCTGTATTCTTCTGATTTATTTCTCCTACTTTTTAATTACAAACAAGTTATTAAAACATATAAGCATCGAGATAAACACAATACAGTCTCAACCATCGACAGATCAACAGCTGAAAGAAATAACAAACGCACAAGTGACACTGTTATTTTTGGACAACTCGTCCCCGAAAAAACCCAATGCAGGAAAACTGGTGCAACAATTCTGAAGGTTTATTTTATTATGCAGTCTATCCTTGAGTACAACTGGGTGCCAAACTAGCTCACCCGATAAAGAAAAAGAACCGACAGTAATACCTCTCTATTCGGAAGTAGATATTTAGAAAATCTGCCCCACAAAACCCTCTCCAACACAACTAAAGCACTATGTTAGCCCTACTGGCCTCTGTGTCAGCCTCCAAACCCTCTGTGTAGCCCTCTGAGGCACTGCGCAGCCTCTACGACCTTTTGTGTCACTCCTACTGCCCTCTGGGTGGATGACGCAAGCCCTCTGGCCTCTGCGTAGCCTGCTCTAGCTTCTGCGTCTGCCTCTATGCTGGGCTCTCGGCACTATCTCTGCCTCTTTGTCCAATACTCACTACCCCTCGCTGCCAACTGATCACTGTTTCAACCTTACTTAGCAAACCCCACTCTAGTAAATGAAATGACTAATCACTCTAGTGTATTCTCCAACTGACCCTCAAGCAGCCTCTTATATTTTTCCTATTGGTCCTTCAACAGCCGAGATTACATCTCTAATCAACGGTTAAGATTAGATTTGGCTTGATCCATGTCATTTGGAACCTTCTAACCCATTTTTATATTAATACCCATTAATATTTTATTTTTTCCTAAGTTTAGACTTAGAAACTCCATTAAAAATATTAATTAATTTAATATCTCCTAAACAGGGTAGAATCTACCCAAACCATTTCTGGGTCTTGCAGATCTCATATGCTTTAGCCTCTCCACCGATTTTCATGGCTGGAGCACATCTGATGCTACCCCAAATCAACAGTATGTGCAAGTCCTTGGCTTTGGGAAACTTGCATATAAAATCATAAATTAAAAATTAAAAAAAATTAAGAAATTGAAAATATGAAAACATAAATCATAAATGATACATATAAAGACTAATTGTATTTCATCAATCACCATAAATTATAGATAACACGATTGATCAATCATCAGTGTACTTCCAATTTCTTATTGAACTTATAAATTATAACCATCAAAATATGTTAATCGAAGATATGTGAATATCAAATAAGTTATAACAAATTGAGATAAAATGATTCACATTCTAAATAGTACTCAGTAAACACTAAAATAGAAAATAGTAAAGAGACAAAGACTAGATCATCAATATCTAGATTATAAAGAGTCAAAGTCTATCATGATCTATGACAAAAACTTAAAGTACATGAAAACAATTCAAGATCAAATAATCATCAAGGAGTCAACGGTTGGTCCTCTTCATCCATTTACTATATGAAGTCATCAACAACATCTATGGGATGGTTACTATCTAAATCAACGCCATTCTCATGAATGATCAATGGCACACCAACCAAACATTCATGTGCTTCATCTAGTCGTTTGTACTCATCTATTTGTGTAGCCTCTTCAAGATCCACATCCCATCATGGCGTTGGTTCTCTCTAAAATTGCAGTGTCTTCCTATTGATTTGTGTAGCTTGGGAGGTCCACAACCTTGGGTATTGTGTTTGTGTGAGTTTGCACCACAAAATGTTTTGTGGGTGAAGTACACAAGCGATGGGGTTTTGCACCCAAGGTGTGGGCGTGAAACCAAATCAACAATATATTTGTTTATTCATTGTTGCAAGTGAAGCTCCCTTAAAGGACCATGGAGGACCTAAGGCAACAATGAGGCGGCAAAATCAAATGTAAGGAACCTTTGTCTAGTGATAGTTGGGGTTATTGTTGAAAACGCTATGTCGGCTAGGCTTAAAAGGATACCCCTTGAGGGCTAGAAGTTGCTCTCACAGCTATAAGAAGGCAAGAGTTGTGGCTCATTTGAACACATCCAAGTAGCATCTCTCTCTCAATCAATCTGTTCAATAACAGTGCGAGTACTTGAAGAGGATGCAGAACTCCAGCAGGCCAAAATCTGAGCAAGTGTGGTCGGTCACAATGTTGTTGATTGGCTGAGTTTCGCCTAGGTTGGAGAAGGATATCTCCGTGATTTTCGGCCTCATGCATGTTATTTTTGTAGCATCGGATGTGTTCTAGCTACGAAATTTGGTGGAGAGGCTAGAATACATGAAATCTCCAAAACTCAGAACCCGTTTCAGGAAATTCCACCTATAAGTGTCTCAATTAGATTATTAACCGATTTTTAAATATTTCCTAAGTCTAAATTTAAGGAATATTGTTAATTAATCAGTATTAATTGAGATAAGGTGAGAATCATCTAGAAACTCACACAAATCGATCTAAAGATGATCCTAGCCATTTATTAACATTTAATCCTAGTTGTTGGTGTTCCAACGATGGATTATACGAGGGGATCGATGTAATGATGGAGAATACACTAGTGCAGATACTCAGTTGCCCAGGCAGTTCGATCTTTTCAGTAGCAGTAGCTCAACAGAGAAGATAAAGCCAGAGGATGAGTAGCAGGTGGAAGAGGAGGGCAATAGTATTCCAGGAGGAAGTTTCCAGTCTCTAGAAGAGGCGAAGGAAGGAAGGCTGAAGTTTTCAAGGGCCAATGTAAGCTCTGCACAGAGGGTGATGCAGGAGGCTCAGCGCAAAGGCTGGAAAGGTAATTTCTAAGGCAAAAAATAGCTGTAGGGTGAGAAAAAATTGGTCACTAGATTTTGTCTATATTTTGCTCAGATTAGATCGCCAGTTGGGCATCTAAATAATTATACTTCGAATTGTTGTTGAAGAATAACAATAAAACCCTCATTTGTTGCATTGATTTTTCCGCATTGGGTTTGGGGACAATTGTCCAAAAATAACTATGTCAAAATTCTTGTGTGCTAGAATTTCTCAGTTTCCAGTAATTTTCTGACGTATTTTTTATGCTGAAAATTGCAATTGCGATTTTATTCGTTGTTTGTCGTTGCAAATAACTTGCATAATTAAATTTTCAGTTACAAGAATAATTTCTAGTAGCTGTAATAGATAAAATTTCACATGGTATCAAAGCAAAATTAATCAGCCAGTGAGCTTAGAAGCGAAAAGAAGGAATTTCACTACTTAGTGTGGGCAGTAGGTCAAAATTCCCAAGGAGCAACGTAGTATTTTTTCCAAAAGGCCGATTTGCTTGAGGAAGACCGATTTTTCTGAAGGGTAGAAAAATTCGATCCTTCCAAAGCAAGTGATTATGAAGGCAGGGGGAGCAACTCAGATTTTCTCATTGAGCAGATCTCTAGCTGGACGCAGAAGGTTTTTGCAGCAGTTTGCTAGAGAAGAGCCAACATTGGGGTGGAAAAGAGGAATAGCACACTATAAATTCTTCAACATAGCCATGGACATAAGTCACATTTAGGAGACTTCAGATTTGTCTTCCAGATTGGAGGATGAATTTGCTTGCTTATTAGGATCAACTTCACAAGGTGTTTGGTATATAGATAGTGGGGCATAAACTCACATGATAGGGGTTAGAGAATATTTCTCTAGCTACAAGGAGGAGTAGATAGACTTCCAGATTACTATGGGAAACAAAATAAAATATACTCTAGTAGGGAGAGGTACCATAGATTTTGAGAGGGAGTTAGAAGCAAGCACTAGCGCTACAAATATATTGCATGTGCCGCAATTAGGTATGAACCTGATTTCAATATCCCAGTTACAGGATAAGGGGTATGATATTCACTTCGTAGTGAAGAAAGTGTATGTTAAACACCCGATCTGGAAAAAAGTAAGGCATATTGGAGTTCGAAGTAACAGATTGTACCGATTATAGATTGATTCTCCAATGGCACTAATAGGCAGTGATAGTAGTAGTGGGAAGGAGCTGAATGAGTTATGGAATAGGAGAATCGGACATCTTCACCATGGAGCACATAGGATGCTCAGAGAAACAGTGACAAGTGTTCCAGAACTTAGCATAGAACACGATGATGTGTGCAGAGGATGCGTACTTGGGAAGTATGCTAAGGCAACATTTCCGATAAGTGACAACAGAGTTGATGGCGTATTAGGACTTACACATTCAGATATTTACAGCCCGATGTCCACTAGAGCTCTCAGTAGTGCCGAATATTTTGTCACCTTTATTGATGACCATTCAAGGAAACCTAGATCTACTTCTTGAATACCAAAGATGAGGTCTTCGATCGTTTCAGAGAGTTTAAAGCTCTCGTGGAGAATGAGACAGGGAAGAAGATCAAGGTGCTTCGCTCAAATAATGGTGGATATATTAATAAAGAATTCACAGATTCTGTGCGAAGGAAGACATCAAGAGAGAATGGAAAAATCCATATAATCCACAACAGAATGGTGTCGTGGAGTGAAAAAACAAAACTATTGTTGGAGCTACAAAGGCTATGTTATATGACCAGGATCTACCCATATTTCTATGGGCAGAGGCATGTAACACGACAGTATATATCCAAAACAGGACTCCTCATAGAGCATTGGGGAAGAAAATGCCAAAAGGAGTCTTCACAGGGAAGAAACCAGAAGTTAGCCACTTCAGAATTTTTGGCAGCGTTGTTTATTGCAACGTGTCAGATGATAAATGTACCAAACCGGATCAGATTGCAGAGAATGGGTTCTTCGTTGGATACAACAAAACCTTAAAGGCATACAAAATCTACACTTTTAGCAATAGGAAGATTGTAGTAAGGTGAGACATGAAGTTCATGGAGGACCGAGCTTTCAGGAGATCTCGTGAGATGTTTACAGGTGATCAGAATGTGTGGTCTTCATTTACATAATATATCTATATCTATTATATATATATATATATATAATATATATATATATATCACCATTCTTGATTTACCTTGAGTTTATCATGAATCAGACATAGAATTTGACAATTAAGTGCAAAGGAATACCTGGAAATTAGCTTGAAAACAATTCTAATTTGCTCCTGCTCTCATTACCAAAAGACCAAAACCACCCAGTCAAGCTGAGCACAGCCTTGGTACTCAGCTCCAAAATACTTCCCAATTGGGGTATTTTAGTCCCCCATGCCCAAAAGCTTCAAGAATAATGGAATCCCAGCTCTAATTCAGATCTCTAACTCTCATTCCCGTCCTCCTGTTCCAGCAAAAATCTTCCCCCTCTGCCTCTATGTGCTTGGAATAAGTAACCGCTTTCTTCCATTGCCCTCCTTAGATTTGATTTGGAAGACTAATTTTTACGTGTAGAGTGAGGTGACGTGAGTATATAAATTTTAAGGTCTTTGTCATGTTTTAACTTTAATGATTTTATTTTATTATTATTATTTTTATAAATTATATAAAATTTTATCTTTTATAAATTTTTAATTCTAATAACCAAATTTAATAGTTAACAAATGTTTATGATATTAATAATAAAAAAAACTTTGACTTATATAAATATAGGTTTATATACACATATATTAATCAATATTTAACTTTTAACTTTAAACTCTATAATGATCAATATTTATCTTAAAATGATTAGAATTATAAATTTTATTTAACATCTTATATAAGTACAAAGTGTTTCATACGTATCTTTTGAATGTCGGATTTTAGGTAATATCTCTCTTCTTGAGGATTTAGGTGTTTTAGTCCCTTTTCATTCATTTAACCATTTTCCTAATTATTTAATATGTATACTAGTGCAAGGCATGTGATGTGTGCATATGTAGCTATCACATACATTGTATGCATGCTAATACTCTTTTGCTTATAGATTGAAATGGGTCCTCACACAGAATCAATCAGCAGAAGCTCCTTTGGTCTAGCAGCAGGGGCGACCAGTGGGACAAGCAGGAGGACAATCACAAGGATCGAGTACTATGACCAGTACCAATATTTTCTAAGGTGTAGGAAATCTAGGGAGTTCTCAGCAGATAAATCAATCGAGGTAGGATGAGGAGGAGATGACTGAACCTCCCATGACTAGTGGTTGAGCTAGCAGAGAGGTTCATCAAACATTGAGAGATGCAGAGGAGTTTATTGAAACTCCTAAGACGAACAAAAGACAATGCAGATAGCCTGATAGGTACCAAGCATTGGTAGCTCAGGTTGCAGAACCTTCCAACTTTCAAGAGGCCACACAACATCAAGTATGGGTAGATGCCATGGTAGAAAAGTATAGTTCTACCATGATTAATGATGTTTGGGAGGTAGTGCCAAGGTCGGAAGACAAATCAGTTGTAGGTTCTAGATGGATCTACAAGATCAAATATGTTGCAGACGACAATGTGGACAAATACAAGGCTAGGTTCGTGGCAAAGGATTATGCACAGAAAGAAGCGATAGATTATGAGGAGACCTTCGCCCCAGTTGCTAGATACACTTCTATCCAGTCAGTTATATCCCTAGCAGCTTAGATGGGATGGCAGATTCACAAGATGGACATCAAGACAACCTTCTTGAATAAGGTGATAGAGGAATAAGTGTACATAGAACAACCAAAGGGCTTTAAGACACATGAGAGGCACACTCATGTGTGCAGATTGAACAAAGCTCTATACACACTCAAGCAAACTCCCAAGGCATGGTATGGTAGGATTGACAACTGCTTGCAGCAGATGGGATTAGTTAAGAGTGACACAGATCCCAACCTTTGCTATTTGATGATAGAGGTTGAGCCACTTGTTGACGCTGTCGCCTACACCTACCTACAAGCAGTGTTTTCAAAACCGTTTTTAAAAACTGGTTACCGGTCTAACCGGCCGGTTAGCAAGGCCGCTGGTCTAAACCGGCCAAAAAACCCGGTTGGAAAGGCCATTTCGCCAGTTTTTTGCCCTAACCGGTGAAAACCGGCCGGTTTAGGACAAAACCGGCCGGTTTGTATCAAACCGGCCGGTTTTGTCCTAAACCGGTCGGTTTTAGGCACACCCAGCATAAAGTTAAAACAGCATATTTTTCACTGTGTTTCAGGGGTTTGGGGGGGAAACTAAGGGTGTTTCAACCCTAACAATGTTGGCAATTAATGGTAATGTGAAATTCTTAAAGTAAAAGTGACATTTCCTTTAATTTTCATTTTCATCCTTTTACTTAAATTTTTAACATTACCATGAAATGACTCAGGATGTTTGAGAGTGGTTTCGACCTCATTGGATTTCATATGGAGAAGCTAGAATTTTAGATTTCACTCAAAATTCAGCAAACTTAATGGTTTTCAGGATTTCATGGTTTGGGGAACAATAAATACAATCGAAGCTCCAAATGATGAGCAAAACTCCTGATCTAGATCCCATTTTGTTGGACGATATTGATCCAACATCAGAATGGGTGGAGGAGACTGAAGAACCTGTGTTTGAGGCTGATTTTGATATCAACATGGCTTTAGCGGGGGACGATGTAGATTATGTGGTGGCATCAAAACTAGGATCAGTAGCGGCATCAAGGAAAGGCAAAGAACCAATGGAAGGCACTAGTCATGCAGGTCGACAAACTCGTGCTTCCATTAGGTCCACTTCTATTGTCATTGGTGGCATTGATTCTGAGGTTGCAGATCAGGCTAAGGCATCCTCAGACTTTGAACCAGATGATGTCTATGTAGCTCTTGATGATGATCCTATGTCTAGTAGTGGTGATGAACTTGATGATTGATCATGTGTACACTGTAGACTTGTAGTAGGCCAATGGTCTCATAGCTTGCAGCATTGTTTTTGGACTTTATAGGCCATTTAGAGCCTCATTTCTTATGTATTTTGCTATTTTATCGATGTTATGTATTGTACTTGGTGCCATTTTGATATATTCACC